>JBBBDQ010000942.1:3010000-3280000 GCA_037127315.1 Ascarosepion bandense
TCATCTCTTTTTTTTTCCCCTCTTTCCCCCTTTTTTTTCTCTTTTCCTGTTCCCCCAGCTTATCTTAAGTCTCTATAAGTCCCTCCACCTGCTTATCTTTAGTCCCTACAAGTTCTATTAATGGTAGAAATAGAGTATTGAAAGTATTTTTTAAAACAGAAAGATGCTTACTTGAATTCCAATTGTGCACAGCATGCGAGGGCTTGGAATAAATGCCCCACCCTCCTTTTTATGAAAAAAAAAAATACAATGTAACAGTCAAAACACAAAAAAAGATAGTAGCAAAAGAGACATAAACACCCTTGAAAATGGCTATAGAAGTAACTGAAAACACTTGGGATGGTAACAATTATGGACAATTTTTATATTCCTTATCTTAAAAAAAAAAAAAAAATTCTAGAAAAATTTAATAAAAATATTAATTAAATCTTCTTAATCACCTGTATATGATAAATGCTTGAAAGAGATTACTGCTCAAGTATATATGAATTTTATCAGCCAGTTAATTGGCATACAGTATTCATGCTTGGGCGATCATGTCTCAGAATAGAAGTGACTGACTAGGCAGATTTCTCTGCAGTAGACAGATTGCCAGTCAAAGCTATAGAACCCAATTTATCCTACTATTCAGCCCATAGCTGGAGGGAGAAGAGACGGATTAATACTTTTCCCAAGAGTATGTATGTGCAAATGAATAAAAATGAGTTTGATTAGGAATTCAAAATCAGCTCGGATTTTTCATTCCAAACCAATATCCATTAAGACAAGCAGGGGGGGGGGCTTATAGGAGCTGAAGACAAGCGGGGAGGAACTTATAGGGACTTTTAGTTCTGTCAACATGAAGGAATGCCATTTTGTTATTAGCCATAAGTTCATTTGAAAATTCTAAAATTGAGTTTTTTTGTTTTTTTTTTTAAATAATAAAAGGTTATAAATTTAATTTATTTTCATTTATATTTTTATAATTATGTATATTGGCTTGGTAAAAGAATAATTTCTTCAGGAATAGATTTGAAAAATCAAGGGTGCAAATTCTTATTTTGATAATATTTAATGGTGACACTCTAAAAAGTTTTCCATTTAAGTTAGTTTCTCTTTTAATAAGTGTGGCATTTCTTACATTGAAATTATGAATAATCTTATTTCTATGTATGACTAATGCATCTGATAAATTGTCTATAAGATCCATTTCGTGGTGTTTGGAAATACATGTTTTTAATTTCTGTAAGTTCTCTCTCAATGTATTGTAAGAATCAGTTATCTCTCTGTCTCTCTCTCTTTATATATATATATATATATATATATATATATATATATAAAAAATGTGTGTGTGAAGTATGTGCCTATGGACTGTAATGTTCAGGTCCAATCCTTATACAATAGCCTGGTGTACCTTACCACTTCATCACAAAGGAACAATTGGTCAAGTACAGCCAATTTCATGCTTTCAAGCAAAATTTCTCCCATTGCTGATTTTTCAGTTGTTTTCATTTCTGCTCATAATTTTGTATACAAATGATTTCAATTGAAACAATTGATTCCACTTATAAGTTATTTACTAATGCTTCCTTGTAAAGTCACTTGACTCTTTCACTGGTTATGAGGTAATGCCGAAGGGATGTCTGTCCTTGTTGCAAGGTAATGCAATGCCGAAGGGACGTCTGTCCTCATCGATTATATGGTGTTTTTTTCTCCTGCACCTTTGTTTTATATTTTCTTGTATTCATCTATAAATACTTTTAAAATATCCATCTATAAAGCATTAATAAAATACAAATATCAATGTGTAATAATTTTTCATTTGAAAAATTCACAAAAAAATGCTGTGATACACGTTATCAACATTTTTTCCCAAGTTAAAGAAGGCTGAATATTAGGCAAAGCTACATTTTGTTATATCTGTAACCATAGGTAACTAAATATACATATATCTTATAAAATTCTACATTTAATATTTTAGTGGAAATTGTAAATGTGTTCATTAAATATTTTATACTTTGTCTTAAGTAGTCTGTTGAATTTAGTATTGAATATGTGAATTGAAAATGGATACTGTAAAACTGAAAGCAAAAAAAAAAATTGGTTAAATATATATGACTCAAATGAAACAAATGTAATCAGTGCTGGTGCTAGGGTATTCAGCACACTAGAACACTGTGTGCACCTCTTCTTTTTTCTTAATAAGTTATTATAAGGTAATTAACCTGGATTATTTTAATGACTACAATATGCCAATAAGGACATACTAACCAGCTCCTTTTATGAAAATTTGAGTGCCAAAAGCAATCACTTTATTTTCTTGATATAGCAACTCTGAATCTACCTTTTATTGGAATTTTTTCTCATTGTGGAGTGAAGTTTAATAAGCTTGCTATGCCACAAAGAAGTTTCTTTGTATTGGGAAGTAATGCCAAAAATAATTCTGTTTGCATTGTGAGGTGATGCCAAAAAGAATGATGTCTGTGTTGTGAGGTGATGCCAAAAAGAATGATGTCTGCATTGTGAGGTAATGGCAAGGAGATGACTGTCTGCGTTGTGAGGTAGTGGCAAGGAGATGACTGTCTGTTGTGAGGTAATGGCAAGGAGATGACTGTCTGCGTTGTGAGGTAATGGCAAGGAGATGACTGTCTGCGTTGTGAGGTAATGGCAAGGAGATGACTGTCTGCGTTGTGAGGTAATGGCAAGGAGATGACTGTCTGCGTTGTGAGGTAATGGCAAGGAGATGACTGTCTGCGTTGTGAGGTAATGGCAAGGAGATGACTGTCTGCGTTGTGAGGTAATGGCAAGGAGATGACTGTCTGCGTTGTGAGGTAATGCCAAGGAGATGACTGTCTTGCGTTGTGAGGTAATGCCAAGGAGATGACTGTCTGCGTTGTGAGGTAATGCCAAGGAGATGACTGTCTGCGTTGTGAGGTAATGCCATGAGATGACTGTCTGCGTTGTGAGGTAATGCCAAGGAGATGACTGTCTGCGTTGTGAGGTAATGCCAAGGAAAGATGACTGTCTGCGTTGTGAGGTAATGCCAAGGAGATGACTGTCTGCGTTGTGAGGTAATGCCAAGGAGATGACTGTCTGCGTTGTGAGGTAATGCCAAGGAGATGACTGTCTGCGTTGTGAGGTAATGCCAAGGAGATGACTGTCTGCGTTGTGAGGTAATGCCAAGGAGATGACTGTCTGCGTTGTGAGGTAATGCCAAGGAGATGACTGTCTGCGTTGTGAGGTAATGCCAAGGAGATGACTGTCTGCGTTGTGAGGTAATGCCAAGGAGATGACTGTCTGCGTTGTGAGGTAATGCCAAGGAGATGACTGTCTGCGTTGTGAGGTAATGCCAAGGAGATGACTGTCTGCGTTGTGAGGTAATGCCAAGGAGATGACTGTCTGCGTTGTGAGGTAATGCCAAGGAGATGACTGTCTGCGCTAGGAGGTAATGTCAAGGAGATGACTGTCTGCGTTGTGAGGTAATGCCAAGGAGATGACTGTCTGCGTTGTGAGGTAATGCCAAGGAGATGACTGTCTGCGTTGTGAGGTAATGCCAAGGAGATGACTGTCTGCGTTGTGAGGTAATGCCATGAGATGACTGTCTGCGTTGTGAGGTAATGCCAAGGAGATGACTGTCTGCGTTGTGAGGTAATGCCAAGGAGATGACTGTCTGCGTTGTGAGGTAATGCCAAGGAGATGACTGTCTGCGTTGTGAGGTAATGCCAAGGAGATGACTGTTCATATTGTGAGGTAATGATTACTATGATTATTTTTAGAAAGCTTGAGTAGTAGTTATTTTTTTTTGTTTTTTGCTGCCTTTGCAATTTTGGATAGTTTCAAAATACAAGAGAGTGGTTTGTCCTGTTATTTTACTCATAGTTTATGGTGAAAAGTTGAATTCCTGTTTTACCAAGGACATTTGTGCAAAATTCTATACAGATAATCTTTATGCCACCAGAATATCTATAAATACTTATTTTGGGTAATTGAAAATGCTTGAAAATCTTTTTCTTTTTATCTCATTAGAATAGTTTTTTGTAACATGCAGCCTTGCTGTATTTAGTATTGTTAAAGTTATCTCTAACATTTTTGTTGAGATTTACAAACTCTGTTTAACTGAATTTTGCAAACTAATCTACAAAATTTTAATAATTTAACATAAAACATACTGAAACCATGTTTATAATAATTTAATGATTAATGAAAACTCATTGCACTAATCTACACACCTTATAAAATCAACCTGACTGGTTATCACTTCTCCCCAAAATTTGGTTTTGATTGGTCAATGTATAACTATTTTTGGTGTGATAATTTTATTTTATTGTAAAAAAAAAATTATGTTCATTTTAACAAATTGTTTAAAAGTTTTTTTTTTTGAAACAAAAGAATCTTCTGGTGTAAACTTTGTTATTGGTTGGAACTCTTATGTAACATTCTGTGTCTTAAGTGGATAAGTGTCAGCCCTACGTAATTGCAAAATAGGAATGACGAGGTTGAGTAAGCTATATTTCATGTTTATTATTCCTCTTCACCTTGGCATCACCACCACAACAAAATATGGATCAACTCTGATTTACTTTGCTGTCTCCTGCCTATTTGCATATAATAATGGCTGTCGACATATGTTATTGTAATTATGAAGCATTTCCATGACTCACTCAATATTTGTCTACAGTGGCTTTATCGAGAGAAGTCATGATAGTAGGAATTATTCAAGTTGGCTGTGGTAATTATTGAGGAGAGGTCTTAGTCAATCTCATATGTCAAGTTTACATTGCCTCTGACAATGATCTACCCATTTGCATTGTTTGATAATATTAGGTTAGTGTTCCTGAACACTGGGTAGAAGTCTATGCCTCAAAACAAACACCATGATTTTCTTTACATATTTTTTTTACTTTTTTAAAGCATCTGCAATTCACGTTATTTTAAAGGAAAATTAGTTTCGCACAAATGCTTGATTAAAGATAAAATTTAAAGTAATTTGCCTAAGGAATCATTAATTCACTTTGCAATTATTGTAATGGTGATTGGAATTAAATGGTGATTGGAATTAATCTAAAGAGTTCTAGACGCAAAGCTTACATCAGTAAAGACATTATAAGTAGTTTTTAATTTTGTCTAAACATTTGATCCCAGGTAGAAATACAGGAATCAAATTAAATATCTCATAAATATCAGTTTCTATGGTTGCTAACACAAATATTTTATCTTACCAAATCTTCTAATCTGACAAATATGGCAGTACTGAAAAAAAAATACTTGAAGATCATCAATATTTGATGAAATAATCCTAGGATGTGGTTTCCAGCTTTCTCTTTTTCAATCTTCTCACTTTGTTTTTGTTTTTTTTTTCAATTGGAGTAGATAGATCTATCTATTGCCCGGTTCACACTCCACCCATGTCTATTGAACAGGTTAAGAGGCTCATCCCTTGTTCCCTGTTTAGGATGTGGTTTCCGGCTTTTTCTTTTTCTTTTTCTTTTCCAATCTTTTCACTCTTATGTAGCCCCCTGCACATCAGTGGCGTTACCGCCTTGCTCGGGGTGATACGATTAAAAAAAAAATAATCAATTTTAGTGTGATGTTCAAGCCATACAACTGATTCATTTTTTAGCCAATCAGAAAGGTTCATGACATGTTTTGTAGATTATTTTTTATTAAGCCTATTTATTTTTCACCAATAAAGTGCATGGATTGTTTCATGGGAACAGATAAGTCACTGGGGCACTTTCTTTTTTTTTTTTAAACTATCCCATACTGTCTCCATTATTTATCTCAGTGCTTTTCACTCACTCACTCTGCACACAATGCAGCCATGGTCTCTTCAAAGGGACCATTCATTGAACTATTAATCAATGAAAACATTCATCAAGAAACTTGGCTCAATATTAAGTTGAATTCACAAACTCTTTGACTTCATATAAAAGTATACAATTTTTAACCAGATATCTGAAATCTAAATATGAGAGACAAACCAATATATCTGAGTTTATATTTTCAACATATAGACATTATATGTCATTCAATTTAACCATCTTTTTTAAATTGCAAATCTTCCACAAGACACAAAAAACCAGCCATCCAAAATTGAGTTTTTAGCCTTGAATGAGTCATCATCAGGGATCATGTACAAGTGAAGTAAGATGAAGAAAATCAGTATTTGTCTGTACTTCTAAGTGAAACACACCTATTCCTCTCCCTCCTATATTAATAAGAGTTAACTCGAGAAGCTCTTGGGAGTTCTAGAGAGTTCTTTAGAGTTCAGTAGAACTATTAGTTAGTTCCAGTTTGGATATAGTTGGACTAAGGTAGTTGATATTATTCGGCAGTTAGCCGAATACTAAGAAGTCAGCTTACAGTGGAAGATTACCAAGTTCCTAACATTTTGGGTGCGTTAAGTTGATTAGCAACCGACATAGCATGATTATTGCCTTCAGTGTGAAAACTACTCCACAACAAATATATATATATATATATTTCTTTGTTTGCAAGTTCAAAAAAACACTTGTGATCCACAATGTGTCACACTTCAGTATTAAAAAGCACGACACATTGCACATAAAAAGACAGTGAATAGTTAGGAAGGGAAAAGTGCATCGTAAATGCCATCAGCTCTGATAGTTTCTTATCTATGATTCTTGGCAGGAATTGCTTGTCATTCAATTCATGCTTTATTGATGTTTTGATTTCACTTGGCTTCAAAAGAAATAAAGTCTGTTATGTTTCTATTATGACTTTTAAATAAAGCAAACACCAAGAAAAGGGTCACAAAGAATTTTTTTAAATATAGAAATATAGAGGTAATATGTCTTTGTCTAGAGGAAAGTGATAGAATGGATTGCATTTACATTAAAGAGATTGCTTATGAAGAAAGAAAAAGTACTTGATGTATAAGTAGGTGAAGAGAGGGGTCAAAAGTGTACAGTGCGAAGTTGTTTACTCAGTGATAGTGAAGTAGTAAGGTGTATCTGAGAGGGAGAAAGGCTAGTGAGAACCAACTTCTTTACAAGGGAGGAAGAACAACAAAAAAGGAATGAGTTAATTAGGGAGAATGTGAGAAAGAAAGGGAGTGAGAGATATATGCAGGATGGAAGAGTGAGTAAACATAGAATAAGGTGTAGTAGAGAAGCATTGAAAAGAGAGTAAGTATAGAAAACAGCATGGGAGAAGGAAAGAAGAAAAAATTGTCACAAGAGAAAATATATATTCATAGAAGATAATCATGATAATGTCAAACAGTGTGCAATCGTACAAAAAAAAATGTGGGATGCGCACAGAATGAGAAGATAGTTCCACACAGCTTGACAAAGACAACAGATGAATATCTTCAATGGCGGTGGGTAGTAAAGATGGATGCCGTGTAGACAGAAGATATATTGTTATTTTATCTTACATTTTATTTATGAACACTCCTGTATCCATTTCAAAGTATTTTTCTCTCGTCTGTCTTTGAAGACAGCCTCAAAATAATACAGTGTGGGCATAGGAATCAACACTGCATGGTGACTGTTTCACGCTTCAAATAATCTTCTGACCATTGTGGTATGAAACTGACAATTTCCATTCCCATGCTGTCTATACTTTAATATTAATATCCTACATAGATGTCTGTGCTGTATCCCTTTAGGATGTAGAAGATAATGGCTCTCCACAACTTTCTATTCTTTGCAACTCTAAGCAATGTTTGTCTTTTTACTATCTTTTTCAGTCTTCGTTTTATTATCCATTTACACAAACTGAATCGGTTAGTTTCTTCAACCCCCCCCCACCACCACCACCATTTTTTTTTTTTTTTTTTTTTACTTCAGGACACTTGTGTAGATTAACTGAAACTCTAAGGTGTATTTGAAGTTTTAAGGAAAAAATAGTCTTGAAATTTGAAAATAGGAAAATGATAAAGAAGTCTCTTGAAATAAGCATTTATTTTAAGGCATTACATTGTATATTTAAGCAAGCTTGTGCGAAAAATGTTTGACAATTTTTGGAATGTTATATCCTTATGTGATAATCTCATATTTCCTTAATGCATTTTATTCGATTTGTTCTTACTTGTGTGTGTGTGTGTGTGTATGTATATATATATATATATATATATATATATATAAGATTGAATAAATTGCAAACATTTTGTCTACTTATTTTTAATAAAATCTGTTCATACTCATGGATAATCTTTTGTGTATTATAATTGAAAGATGTCAGAAATGATCTGTAATGTTGACGGTTTGCAATTTATTTAATCTGACATATCTAAAAGAAAATTTGCTGCCTAAATACACACACACATATATATATATATATATATATATATATATATATATATTAGATTTGTCACTAAGATGATTGATGTTACCTTTAGCATAATTGGTCATTTTTAAGTGAAATTGGCAAAATGTTCAACAAATGGAATAGATATTGTTTCTAATAACCAAGAACATGTCAAAATAATATGAAGCAATATATATATATATATATATCTTTAAACAAGATAGACGTAATTATCCCGACCCGTTTCCTATGCTCCTTACAATTACTGGAGGGATTGTGAGTGTAACAATTTTTCTTTTTTATTTCACTCTTGTGGAATTATATGTTTACACTCCCCTTACATTTTAATATTTATTGATTAAAGTTTATTTTTAAACGAGTTCCATCTTCCCCCAGTATTGTAAGTAATCCATTGTTTTTATCCTCTATTTTTGACCCTTTATAATAAAGCCAACGTAGCCCTTGACAAATGTTGGCCGAAGGGTTCCTCGTGTTGGGATAATTATGACATCTATCTTGTTTAAAGCTATTAATCTATTCTGCAGGTACAAATATTTGTTTATATATATATATATATATATATATATATATATATATAAAAATTTAAAATGAGGCAAAGCAACAGTAATAAGCCAAAGAGTTCACAAATAATTATGTTTACATTCAAAAGGTCAAGTGATTGCAGCATTCTCACTTAAAGACAATAAATATATGGTGGATGCAATTGAGGTGTCCATTTTTATTGGTAAGGAAGAAATCCTAGCATGCATATGTAGGATTTGTTGAAAATTTGGGGAGGGGGATGTTTTCAGCATTCATTCAAAAAGGAGATTGGAACCAACAAATAAATTATTACTTTGTATACTTTTATTTTATTCTTTTAAAATAACTCTGAAAAGCATGCTCTGAGGTCATTGATATTTGTAAAACACAAACCGTTTTATTTAGTATTTGTATACTTATTTTTCATCCCCAAAAATGTTAGCAAAATTTAGTTTCTTGTGAAGCATAATACCACCTTTCAAAAACAACTCGTCTTTTATGAAGATGTAAAAAAAAAAGATTTGTGTTGGTAATATCAAAATCAATAAAAATAATTAAATAATATCAGCAATGAGACCAACTATTGTAAAAGAATTCCACAAGCATTGAGAGCTAAAAGTATCCGTTATCTCATACTTCTGGTTTTCTTTTACCTTTGGCGTGTATTCTTGTTTTCTTCTTTATTCATTCTAATCTTTATTGCCAGTCTACATTTTTATGTGCACTAATCAGATCCATAGAAATGTCACAAGTATTGATGACTAACATTATTCATGTCTCCAATCTTCTTCTACTCTTTACCTGTATCTTCTGTTACAACCTGACTGACATCACTGTTATAGTAGCATAGAAGATGGGACCGTAACACATAAACAAAACAACAAAATCACAATTTCATAAAACGAGGCCTCTCTTTCCAAAAACCTTTTTGGTCAAACCCGGCTGAGCTAAATGAAATTGCACCAGTGATTAAACCTGAATGGTGACAGACGACAGAACAGTGGTTCCCAATCTTTAGGCACTTGCAACCCCTTACCTAAAAGTTTGAAATTCATGTGACCCCCTACTTAGGTCTGACTATCAGCAGCCTAATTTTCTTTTTATTTTCTGTGAAGGACAGGGAAAGAAATATCTAAAAAAAAAATTTTCAAATTCTGTAATTATTTATTACCAAATTATTACAAAAATGAACATAAAATTCAAAGATACGACTATTTGGAACGCATTCATTTGTGATTTCTATGAGATTGGAAAAAGTTTAAGACGTCTTTTAAAGAGATTTGGTAAAGGAAGGGTTCAGTTCTCGCTTTCTGAAGTTGGATAGTGCTGAAAAGAAGAGGTATATAGAAGAATAAGACACACAAGACAGATATAAGGATGATATATGCATTAATTTTTTTTTTTTTTTTAAAGCTTGTAAATAACAACCTTCAAAACATTTGTCATCACTATTACTTTGCACCTAAACAAAAAAATGTAAGAGCTTGAAAAATGTAATAGATAAAATACAATTAATGTTATCCCAAGCTACTTCTAACAAGGCTACACATTTCCCTGCCAAGGTGTAGCCTCCCCAAGGCTTATCCCCCCCACCCCACCCCCCGGGGTCGTGACCTACTGGTTAGGAACTTCTGTGATAGACAGTGAATGTATTGTACAGTAATAAGAATTAACAGGTTTTCTTTACAAAATATACAGATGATTTTAAAATATGGAAATCGAGACAAATCAAAGCAATAAAAAAGATGTTTCAGAAAGAAATGACACGATAGGGATGGGTTTAATACATTGTCATGAAGATAAATATTGTTTCAGTAAATGGTTTGATTGAAGTCAACTAGCATGCTTTTACAAGAGCATCAAAACAAATCAAAGGACAAACAAATGACTTATCCGTTTGAAAAGGATACTTATTTTCTTTTTCTTTCAATGTCTATCAGACCTGTTTTCTCTTGATGCTTTCTTTCTGCCTTTTCCTCGTCCCCTTTCTTTCTGCCTTTTCCTCGTCCCCTTTCTTTCTGCCTTTCCTCGTCCCCTTTCTTTCTTGCCTTTTCCTCGTCCCCTTTCTTTCTGCCTTTTCCTCGTCCCCTTTCTTTCTGCCTTTTCCTCGTCCCCTTTCTTTCTGCCTTTTCCTCGTCCCCTTTCTTTCTGCCTTTTCCTCGTCCCCTTTCTTTCTGCCTTTTCCTCGTCCCCTTTCTTTCTGCCTTTTCCTCGTCCCCTTTCTTTCTGCCTTTTCCTCGTCCCCTTTCTTTCTGCCTTTTCCTCGTCCCCTTTCTTTCTGCCTTTTCCTCGTCCCCTTTCTTTCTGCCTTTTCCTCGTCCCCTTTCTTTCTGCCTTTTCCTCGTCCCCTTTCTTTCTGCCTTTTCCTCGTCCCCTTTCTTTCTGCCTTTTCCTCGTCCCCTTTCTTTCTGCCTTTTCCTCGTCCCCTTTCTTTCTGCGTCCCCTTTCTTTCTGCCTTTTCCTCCCCGTTTCCCCTTTCTTTCTGCCTTTTCCTCGTCCCCTTTCTTTCTGCCTTTTCCTCGTCCCCTTTCTTTCTGCCTTTTCCTCGTCCCCTTTCTTTCTGCCTTTTCCTCGTCCCCTTTCTTTCTGCCTTTTCCTCGCCCCTTTCTTTCCCCTTTGCCTTTTCTCGCCCCTTTCCTTTCTGCCTTTTCCTCGCCCCTTTCTTTCTGCCTTTCCTCGTCCCCTTTCTTTCTGCCTTTTCCTCGTCCCCTTTCTTTCTGCCTTTTCCTCGTCCCCTTTCTTTCTGCCTTTTCCTCGTCCCCTTTCTTTCTGCCTTTTCCTCGTCCCCTTTCTTTCTGCCTTTTCCTCGTCCCCTTTCTTTCTGCCTTTTCCTCGTCCCCTTTCTTTCTGCCTTTTCCTCGTCCCCTTTCTTTCTCATTGATGAGTCTCTTAGAAGTTTTTTCTTTTCTTCTTTCAGACTGTCTTTTTCTTCTCTTTGCTGGGTAGAAAATTTGTTGATAAAATGGATCATTTTGTTTTCTGGGTTTACTTTCTTTCCCATCTTGTTTAGGGGTTGTGAGTGTTGGATTTTTATCTTGTCTGTTTTCCTTTTCTAGGAGCTGAGAATTTTGGTTGAAGTTTCATCTTTTTTGTTACGTTGTGGTTTCTTCAGTGTACTGGGGTTGGATTTCTTTGAATCAACCTCTTGTTCAAAACTTTATTTGCTTCCTACGGATTTTACACAACTGAATTTATAGCAGACTATTTGCGGGTCTTCACAGTTGTCCATTCAAGTTAAACCTGAATAAGGAACTGATGAAAACTGCCTTTATTTTCACTTCAAGGTTGTGGCATGTGATTTGTAATTTGCAAATATGGATCCTTTTGCAGACATGGGTGGAAGGTGGTCATTGCTCTTTCTCGTCTGGTCTGGGGTTCAGGGTTGTATCACTGTCCACAGTATCTGGCTAGATGATCAGGTTTTCACGTGATCCAAAAGAAAGAAGCATGCTTTCTTTAAGTCTTAGAATCTTTACACCCATGCAAGCTGAAACCAAATCATTGTCAATTTCACTCTCTTTGAATGTACTAATTCTGTAATATAGTGTTTGTGTCTTGTCTTTCAATAAACTCAGGTGGCGCTTTGTAACACTTTACATTTTCTATATCCTTTCCAATCTCTGTGGTCCTGGGCATGATAGTAAACTGCATCCGGCAGCAAGGCCTCTGATTGAGAGGTTGTGAGGAGCAGGAAACCATCTCTTAACTGCTGTTGTTCTCAGGTTCACCCTGACCCTGAGTGGTAATGCCTGTTAGGGTCCCAGGTATGGGCAAATAGCTAACCTCTAAACTGGGTCAAAACACTATGAAAGTATAAGAATAGACTTTTATAGAAATATATACATAAAAATAGACTTTTATAGAAATGTATACATTTTTGAAGAATAAATTATTACCATAACACAATTTTGAAGGAAAAATTATCAGCAAAACATTTTTGAATACAAAATTAGAAATCATTTTCAGTTTTCTAAAATAAAAAGAATAAAGACAAAAAAATTGCATTAAAATATGACCAAATCAACATTCTTACTATAACTGAACATTGAAAATAATACCTTAAAACCACACCGTTTTGGCATAAAATAACCCACAGAGGTTGATATGCCATTAAACAAAACTCTAAACAATCTTTATTGACAGTTCACATTTTTATGTGCACTAATTTGATCCAATGAAAAGCCACAAGTATTGATGACTAACATTATTCATGTCTCCACTCTTCTTGCACAATTTACCTGTATCTTTTCATTTTCTCTTATCGCTTCCAAACTTTACTGCCTGTCCTTGTTTTTATCTAAATGCTATATCTAAACTTATTTATAAATGGAACTGTGTGTGTGTGTGTGTGTGTGTGTGTGTGTCTCTGTTACCTATAGACTCCGAAACGGCTAAACCGATTTCCTTGAAAATTTACACAGTTGTACTATAAGAGTCTGCGAGTGTTCTTAGCTAGGTTTTGTGTCAAGGTACCCCCAATATATATTGATAATCGAAAAAATCGTGTTATAGAAGGAGTGGTCCAATTTTGATCAAACTTGATACACTCATAGACAAAGACATAAGAAATGATATTCAGAAGTTTCAAGGTTGCAGTTCTTAGAATAGTGCAGAAAATCGATTTTATATTAATACAGGTTTCATTGAATAAAATAGACAAGTTCTGTCTGTCTATTTTGTGTAAGATCTTTTCATATGATCTGATTAGCTTGATAGTGTTGTCATGAAAAGACGACAAATCGCAATAATTGATTTTTTTTTTTTTTTTTTTTTTTTTAATCAGGTCTGAGCTTTCAGTCTCAGCTTTCTCAGTCAGGCTGTCTCAGTTGCTTCTCTGCCTCGCCCAGTCAGGCTGTCTCAGTTGCTTCTCTGCCCCGCCCATTCAGGCTGTCTCAGTTGCTTCTCTGCCCCGCCCATTCAGGCTGTCTCAGTTGCTTCTCTGCCCCGCCCATTCAGGCTGTCTCAGTTGCTTCTCTGCCCCGCCCATTCAGGCTGTCTCAGTTGCTTCTCTGCCCCGCCCATTCAGGCTGTCTCAGTTGCTTCTCTGCCCCGCCCATTCAGGCTGTCTCAGTTGCTTCTCTGCCCCGCCCATTCAGGCTGTCTCAGTTGCTTCTCTGCCCCGCCCATTCAGGCTGTCTCAGTTGCTTCTCTGCCCCGCCCATTCAGGCTGTCTCAGTTGCTTCTCTGCCCCGCCCATTCAGGCTGTCTCAGTTGCTTCTCTGCCCCGCCCATTCAGGCTGTCTCAGTTGCTTCTCTGCCCCGCCCATTCAGGCTGTCTCAGTTGCTTCTCTGCCCCGCCCATTCAGGCTGTCTCAGTTGCTTCTCTGCCCCGCCCATTCAGGCTGTCTCAGTTGCTTCTCTGCCCCGCCCATTCAGGCTGTCTCAGTTGCTTCTCTGCCCCGCCCATTCAGGCTGTCTCAGTTGCTTCTCTGCCCCGCCCATTCAGGCTGTCTCAGTTGCTTCTCTGCCCCGCCCATTCAGGCTGTCTCAGTTGCTTCTCTGCCCCGCCCATTCAGGCTGTCTCAGTTGCTTCTCTGCCCCGCCCATTCAGGCTGTCTCAGTTGCTTCTCTGCCCCGCCCATTCAGGCTGTCTCAGTTGCTTCTCTGCCCCGCCCATTCAGGCTGTCTCAGTTGCTTCTCTGCCCCGCCCATTCAGGCTGTCTCAGTTGCTTCTCTGCCCCGCCCATTCAGGCTGTCTCAGTTGCTTCTCTGCCCCGCCCAGTCAGGCTGTCTCAGTTGCTTCTCTGCCCCGCCCAGTCAGGCTGTCTCAGTTGCTTCTCTGCCCCGCCCAGTCAGGCTGTCTCAGTTGCTTCTCTGCCTCGCACACTTGCCTTTCTTTCTAACCTCAATCCTTCTCTGCTAACAAATTTCCCCATTGTCAATTTGCTGATTATCTTCACAAGCTACAGCCAAATATTCTTGCAGTGGCATGAACTCCAAGTACGTCTTTTGTTATTTATTCTCAGTTTCTTCTCATTCACTCTCTATTATTCAGCCGATCTCTTTTAGATAAGGCCACCTCCAATGCGATGCAATGTAAATCTTAACTGCTAAAAATGACAAAACGCTGCTGAAGTTCACCTCAAAAGAATAAGAAAACATAATGGGAACAGAAAACATTTGATGTCATTTTTGTCACACATTCCATCATCTTTTGCTGCATAACTCTGATCATGAAATTTCTGTTACTGCTTGGTTTTGACATTCCCAGTCAGGGGCTTCAGGTCCTCCTTCCTCATTACATGTCCCAGAAATCTCACCTGTCACTTTCTTACATTAAGTATGAGTTTTTTTTCCTCATGTCAATCCTCTCCAACACCTGGTCATTAGTCACATGCTCAGTTCATGGTATCTTCAGAATCCTTCTGTAAAACCACATTTCTGCTGCCTCCTCTCCTTCATCCTTGAGGAAATTTTCCAACATCCACTGCCATACAGAAGAACAGACATCACATAGCAATCCAGTATTCTTTGTTTCCAATGAGATTTTCCTGTCTTTCAGTATTCTGGTTAGCATTTGAAATGTGTCCTTGGCCATGCCAATGTGTCTTTGGATCTCGATATCGAACTTTCCATCCTCTGTCAGCATGCTTTTTAAATATTTAAATTTCTTCACTTGTTTAATTTTAGTTACACTGACCTGTAGTTGGCATTTTGAGGTCTTTTTGCTGATGACCATATATACTTTCTTATTGCTTTCTGTTGCTACCTTCTGTAGGAGGTCTTGCATTCTGCTTTCCATGTCAGCTATCAGCACTGTCATCCACGTATCTTACATTGTATGAGGAAGGATAGCCTGGTGAATTTAATACTCACAGGACGTATAGAGGGAAAGAGAGATAGGGAAAAGTAGTGAGAGACATACTTGATAGGCCTGAGCAAATGGATGGTCGAGCAAGGTTTGGGACAGTTACCAAGAGGAAGAATTTTGAGAGCGACAAGAGACAGAGCCAAGTGGAAGTTCATGATTAATGTCATGGCGCATGAAGAAGTATGGAGTTCATGCCTTTGGCTTGTCTCTTTTGCTCAAATTGTTTTAACTGCATAGCTTGTTCTTGTTGTCCTTGAGGTTGAATTTTTTTAAGATTTTTTTTTCAGTTTGGAATTATCCAGCATGTTAATGTTGTCAAAATGATTTTACTTTTTTTATTATTTTAATATAGAGATTAATTCAGACAAATCAAATATTTTAAGAAGTTCTCTTTTCTATCTTTATTGATTTTTCTGACAACATTTTTAGCCAATTTTTTCATGACAGCAGTTTAGAACAAATGCATATTTGAGTCAGATATTAAATTTGTTATCCAGTTCATCACACAATGAACCACATTATATAAAGAAAAATTAAAATATGTGGAATAATGAAAGTACACTAGAAAACAAAAATTCGGGGATGCTCTCTGAATTTCAAAGAATTGCCTAAAAATTGAAGGTTGTGTGACTTTTTCGAAATTAATTTTCAAGCTCATTTCAGGCCAGAATTCCTGAAGAATCTTATAATATATGTGATGAGCATGTGTCAGTACAGAGGCAAAAGAGGCCTCAAATTACATATGGTCATGCCTGTCAAAACCAGTTAGATCTGGGATTTTTTTCTGTTAGCAACTGAACAGCTTGGCATATTCGGATATGGGCCACTCTACACTGTCAAGTGTCTCCTGTCACTAAAAGTGATGGGAAAACCAGCAGTTTGTAAGATTCAGTCTTGTTAAAACAGTATTTTATTCCTAAAGTTGGTTCTGAGGCAGTGTCATTTTGTTACCTCCATTCTCTTTGCTTTCTCTGCCTATTACTCTTGTAGTGGTTGACATAGAAATTGGTTAGAGGGTTCTCGCAACCTCAATACACCCTTGCCGTATTTTACAGCAATATATTCAATAATAAAATTAACCCATTATTGCATGATCTTCCCTTAAAATTTTAGCTTTTTTTACTTAATTTACATTTTTGGACTAATTGTAACAATAAGACTGGGTTGTAGTGGAATTTTTAAAATATCAAATACTGAAGACAATTGTCAAAACAAACAATATTTGCTATAAAAAAATCATAAAATTGTATTCAACAAATATGCAAAGATGAAGAAGAATAACCCAGTAGCAATTGCAAGCAATGTAAAAATTATTGATTTACAAAGTTTACAAGTGTGAGTCAGGGTAAAAATGTTTAATGTACGAAATAGAAGTTATCTTGCTTAGACTGTATTTTGTATAGGTTTATGCAGAAAAGATAATTGTTTTGAAAAGGTTTGTTAAATATTCAAGATGTAATTACAGTGAGTGAATATTCTGGATGATGAAAAAAGTTTGTTGAAGAATATTCTGTGTGATGGAGAATTTTTTTTTTTTTTTTCAGCTTGGCAGTTTCAGTGAGTGAGTAGAGGATTAGTGGAGTTTGGTTGATTTAAAATTAATAATTGTGATGTAAGTGCAATAATATTTTTGTGAAGAAAATTAAACAATCAAATTGCAAGTTTTAGAAATGTTAAGAAAGCTGGTTGGAGACACTTTTCAAACAAAAGTGCACAAAATTTGATTAGTGAAAATAAAGCGATAAGTAAATTGTCAGGCTGCGATTAGTAAGTCTTATAATAACTGTCGTATTTTTATCTAATGACATGTACGAGTTTCCTCGAAATATGTGCAAAGGAATTAATACAGGTTTCTTTTTTGGTGAGAGCTACTGCACAGGTGGATTTAATATTTTTTTATATAACCTTTCTGAAGTTTCCTCTAAATAATTTTATGCACTAATAGGTTAAAAAGAGTTTCAGTATCCTAGCTTAGTAGGAATTAAACCATAGAAGAAACATTAGTTTGATATTCTCTCCCCCCCCCCCCCCCCGAAAAAAATTTTGCCAACAGTCTGAGTATAATCACAATCTAAGAACAACTTAGGGATTTTTTTTTTTTCTAGAATAGTCAATTTATTTTTAACAATCCTTTTCCTTTAAGAGTTACCATAATTATTCTTGAATTTGAAAAAAAAAAAAAAAAAAAAAACGCCCTATAAAATGTTATGTTTGAAAACTAAAAACATTTTTATTTTAACACTGATTCTCGTACGGTTTTTGCAGTTTCATGATGAGTCCGTGTATCAATGTTCTAATTGCTTTGTCATTGTCGGTTTGAATTTTAAATTAGTTTTATATTTAATAATTGAATTTTAAAATTAAACCATTATTACTTTTAGACATGCATCATGTAAGTCACAGGATATTATATTTTTTGTTTTTTAACATTTGTTTTTTTTTCTTTTTTGTAGGTTTATTAATTTAAGAGTTGAGTAAAAATAAGAGATTTTAAGAAAACATACCGATTACTTCCCTTCATAAAAAGTAGTTTCCCTTGGATCTTGATTTTTTTAGTCAATTTTATTTTGTTTTTAAATAATTCCTTTTTTTTTTTTTTTCTCACAATGAAATTATAGTACTTTCAGTATGTTGTTGCTAAATAATTTTTCTCTTTTTTCTTTTTTTCTTTTTAGGTACGTGTCTTCAATATTGGAAGTGTCGTTTGAAGTTGTTTATTTTGTATATATGATACAAGAAACAGAACATCCATAAATCATTTTGATGAAGAAATGTAAGTAGCAAAGCCAATGAACTTTTAAGTAGAAGAATTAAAAGCAGTATGCCTCCAATAAAGTAAATTGTACATTTATTTATCACAAATTTGCATTCTTTTTACATTTTTGAGAAATAATGTATTTGGTTATTTATCAACAAACTGTACAGAAACATTCTATTGAGATTTGAGAAGTGATTAAAAACATGATTTTGTTTATGAATAATTTAAGATCAGTATGTTGGGTTCATCTGATTAAAGAAAAGAAAAATTGGATTTCGCATTTTAAAAAATCATTAAAACTTTTCAAAATTACTATTAAGATCCCATGTTTTTAAACAAATTCATAATGTATTTTGATTTTTTTTCAAGTGTTGGGATAAAAATTTTATAACAGCAGTATAGGATTATTTATAAATATTTTCTTCAAGTATATAATCTTGTACAAGGAGTAAGAGGGTTTAATCGTTAAGGGTATTACTCTGATGAATTTTAATTCTTAAGTTAATGAATATATCTTTGTAGAATAAAACCTAAATTTAGTTTTATTCTACAATTTACAAATGCAATGAATGTGGAAAGAAAGACTAAAATGGGGGGGAATTAAAGAAAGAGGTACAAAGAATGAAAGTAAAAGAAGTAACAAAGCCAAAAGTACAAAAATAATAATATATTAAGAGGGAAATTAAAGAAATAAAAATCACAAAAAAGGAAGAGAAGTGAAAAAGAAAAAAAAATCGGTCAATAAGAAAGAGGGTTAGGCAAGTTTATAACATTTTATTAAATGTAATCAAATAAGAACAAAAAAGAAAAAACATTTCAATTAATTATAGACTATATTTGATTTTTAAATCCTATTTTTGTCTAGCTAAAATTCCTCTCTCCAAATTTGAAATTAATTCCCTGAGTGCCAAACGCCTGTTTTTGTACTACGCTGCTAGAGTTTGGTGATTCATTAGAGAACGCTTTTTGGAGTTATTTACCTTGCACCATTGCAGTAATTTTTTTTTTTTTTTTTTAACAAGGCGTTTAAAAAAAAAGATTAAAAAAATAAAAATATGGCTGATTTTCCAGTTGATCCGTTGTGTCAAAAATAGCTTCTTTCATCTTTTCTCATCATGTATAATTTTATTTAAGGAAATGCTATGAAAAGTTACTGTTTGACCACATCTTTTTTAACTGTATTTTTACATTGACACACAGAATATATATATATATATATATATATATAAAATTTTAGGTATTCTACAATTTCATGGGTAATACGTATTTCGCAGACAAACCTGCTCGTCAGACCCAAATTAAAAAACAGTTAATATTCAAAATATCAAAATGAATATTAATATTTTGAATATTAACTGTTGTATCATTTGGGTTTGACGAGCAGGTTTGCCTGCAAAATACATATTACCCATGAAATTGTAGAATATCCCAAATTTTTTTTTAGATTATATTACTCTGTTAAATTAAATAAATGAATTTAACTTTGAGTTCTTTTGAGTTCATCACTATCAGAATTTATTTGGCTTAAATACGAAATATTCTACATTATCTCTCTCTCTCTCTCTATATATATATATATATATATATATATATATATTAGTCATCCCCATACAAGCCTGTTACACTGTATCCCAGCTCATCAGTGTGGCTAAACACATCTGCTTGCTTCTGGTCGGGATCAAAACTCAACCAATTTGGTGTCAGTCAGAGTTGCTAGCCACTAAGCCATAGGTGAATGAAATCAGAAGGGAAATTTTAATGTGTAGTATATAAGCAGTGTACACACAAAAAATACTGAGATATATATATATAAAACAGTATTTTTTTTTTTTTTTTTTTTTTTTTTACATAATCTATAGTGTCCATTGTCATTGCATGTCAGCAGCCAACAGTCATATTACCAAGAAAAAATAAATACTATTCAAAAATTAATAATAATGGCTGTCAACTCTTCATCTAATATAAACAGTGAGTATAAAATTAAATACTATTCAAAAATTAATGACTGGCAATGCTCCATCTAATAAAAACAATAAAGATGAAAGTAAATATTAGTCAAAAATTAATTGTGACTAACAACACTCCATATAATCTGCTGCTATTAATGCTCTTTAATGTATTTACTCTAATTGCTTTTTACCAAATTTGACTCAGAATTTAGTCACTTAAATTATTGTATTTGCTGACCTGTGAGCCACATCAAAAATGTGATTAGAAAGAACAAAAACTATTCAATTACATCTTTGCATTCACACTCCTGGTATTATGTATAGGATGTTGACTATTGAAAACTCAAACTGTATTTATAAGGGGCTTTGAATTGGTTGCTGAACAATTTTTACCTAAAAGTTGTTTTTGTAAAATCTGTATCTTGAGGGGTCATAAATATCGGACTTGCATATTAGTGAGATGCTACAAGCTTGCACAAAGTTCTTACAATCAAAATGTTTTGGCTTTAAATAACTCACCAAGGGTTGTTAAGTCATGAAATAAATAAATTTGTAAATTGTCACAAATGAGTTTTTTTTTTTTTTTTTTTTTTGTTAAAAATGAAAATATTGGCAGTGGGGTTGGGGATTAACACAAGACAAAAAACTATAAATGCACTATATAAGCAACCTGACCCATCCTATGTGGAGACATTCATTCATGCCAGAGATCATTCAGAGATCAGGTTTTCTTCAGAATGCAAATAAATGAAATTGGATAAAAGGGTTGAATGAGATATTCTGTTACTCTGACTGGTATGTTCACTTCTTGACAATAAGTACTTGATGCCATAACAACGAAATATCTCCTAAAGGTGAGAGCAGAGCAAATGGCTGGTAAATACACTTCTGGCCAAAAACTTAAGGTACTTTGATTCAATCACTTATTTAAGTAATCTGGGAAAAATGAGAAGAAGAAAAAAAGAAAAAACTTCAGTTTTTAATAACATTTTTTTTTTTTTTAATCATATCACCCCTAGCAAGGTGGTAACACCACTGATGTGCAGGGGGCTACATAAGTGTGAAAAGATTGGCAAAGAGAAAGCCGGAAACCACATCCTAAACAGGGAACAAGGCATGAGCCTCTTCACCTGTTCAATAGACGTGGGTGGAGTGTGAACCAGGCGATACTTTAGTCTATCTACTCCAATTTAATAGAGAAAATTTAAATACTGGGAAATTAGCCTGAGTACTAGCTGGTCAGAAGTTTAAAACTATATTTAGATGAAGCTTTAATTGGTAAACACACAAAAAACTTTAGTGTTCAATCATTAGCGCAATCAACATCTGCGTTCATTCACGTAAGTGCCATATGGGATACACCCTTGGGCGATCAAGTCTCAAGAGACCTGACTAAGCAAATTTTCCTGCAGTCGGTTGCCATTACTTTCCGTGATAGACTGGCTGCAAACCAAGGCTATAGATCCAATCTGTCCTGTTATTTAACCCATTGCTAGAGCAGGAAAAGCTGTATTATATTATTACATAGTAATTAGAGGGGGATCAGTTTATTACTTCATAACAGTAGAAAACCGATCCCCCACTCACTGACCAGTGAAAGCCTTAATCATTATTCCAACTATTATATTCAGTCAGTAAAGTGCCATATGTGATTCACACAGAATATCCTGCAATAGGTTACCATTACTTTTTGTGGTAGACTGGTTTCCGACCAAGGCTATAGAATCCAATCTGTCCTGTTATTTGACTCATAGCTAGAGGGAGAAGAGATGTATTATAGTATTAAATAGTAATTAGTAAGGGATCAGTTTATTACTTCATAACAATAGGAAACAGATCCCCCACTTACTGACCAGTAGAAGCCTTAATCATTATTCCAACTATTATATTCAATCGGTAAAGTGTCATACATGATTCACACACAATATCCTGCAGTAGGTTGCCATTACTTTCTGTGGTAGACTGGCTGCAAACCAAGGCTATAGATCCAATCAGTCCTGTTATTTAACCCATTGCTAGACGAAAGAGTTATACCTTTTCCAAGGGTATTTTAACGTAACTTCAACTGGAATTTTGAACTTGGCTCTCTGATTTCTGGTTTTAAGCTGTTATCTGCTGCAATGCACATCCCCCCTCCTGCTTTACATGAGTTACAAACAGGTCAAAGGCTAAAATGTTGACAGTTTGAACATAGCAGAATTGTCGAGCTGTAAAATTAAGGTCTCACTCAATGTGCTTTTGCTACTGAGATTCTTGCTTTTCAAACCTTTATTCAAATGGGTGGTTGAGTCTGACAATGCAAAAGGTTTATTTTTATTTTTTTATTTTCATTGACCTTAACATTTTGACCAGCAGTGTATATATATATATATATATATATATATATATAGTTAATTCTGTTTCATATTAGAA
Organism: Ascarosepion bandense; assembly: GCA_037127315.1. Lineage (NCBI taxonomy): Eukaryota > Metazoa > Mollusca > Cephalopoda > Sepiida > Sepiidae > Ascarosepion > Ascarosepion bandense. The sequence continues at coordinate 3,032,727 of JBBBDQ010000942.1, forward strand.
AAAACTATTTTCAATACTTATTTTGAGGTCTCTGATAAAAAGAAAATTATTTGTTGAACAAGTATTTTTTTTCTTATCACTTAATTTATAAAAGCATTAGACATTTTTATCTGCTGACTAACAATCTATGCAAGTTTTTTTTTTTTTTATTTGTACATATCATATTTAATACTTAGGTTCAAGGTGTATCAAAATGTCAGTGAGTGGGACATACAAAGTAGAAGAGAAATGAAGAGAAGCACAGGTGGTTAGAATCTTAGCCAGCATTTTACCCTTTGAGTCATCTTTTTCTTTTTTTATGTTTAGCTGACTAATAGGGATGACCAACCTCACAATAGTATAAATAAACGTTAGTACCAAATGCTGAGATGTTCTCAGCTTAAGTAATTTCTCCTTCTCTTAAAAAAGAATGTCTGATGTTTGATCAGATTTTGGGAAGTGGGTCAGGCCAGAACCTTTTTCTGTGAGAGTGGTGGAAATTGCACCAACATCACCAACTCGGTTAGGTTTGTCTTTCCTCTCTGTATGATTCAAAAGCAAATATAGATTTTCATTCTGGCTGTAAAAATTCATTGAATGATTGAGCAAATATATGTATGTGAGAAAATTTGACTTCAATAACTTCAAAGTGTAGGATGGAGGGTTGTTTAAAAAAATCCCTTTGAAAGGAAGTATGAGAGGGTGCAGAAAAATTTCCCGTGTTGACATAACATGTAAAAATATCGGCAAAAGATCAAACATCAAATTATTTTAATTTTTTTTTTTTTATGTAGGGTTTCTTTGGGCCAAGAAGTTTTCATGTTTGAAAGTTTTTTTTATAATGCTTGGAAAAAATACAAAAAAGGTTTTGGTTTGTACAGTTAAAGATTCTCAAATGACTATTAAGTTACTTACCAGTTTCATAATTCTTTCACTGAAAACAAAAAAAAAATTTTTTATGGATCATTAGAACTACTTACGTTTGTAACAGAAATTCACTTAAATTTCTTGCTCATAAACTTTTACTTCAAATATGGTAAAGCCTATAGAAGCAATTGAATTATTATTTTAATAATACACAGTTTGATCTTTCAAATTAAGTTATATTTGAAAGTTCCCATAGAGTAGGATTTCCTAGCAGATGCCATAATTGGTTCCAATTATGTGTGGGAGTAGATACATTTTATGGTTCATAAATTTATGGTTCTGTAACCTTTTGTTTTGAAATAAGTCTTCAGTCTTTGCAGTGGCTTGATAAATTGAAATCTTAAATTGAAAATGGAGGTGTTCAAACATTAATCAGGTTTTCTTTGGGATATTTTATAAAAAAATCCAAACTTTCAATGCAAATAGATAGTCAGAGAATTTAATTTTAGATTGAATTTATAGAAAATGGAGTCATTGAAACAGACAAGAGTGGGGTTAAGGTTTCATTGGTAACTTATAGAATTTTAGGAAATGCTTAGCCTTCTTGCCTGCAAAAATATGGTGGGTCATTAGGATGATTCTTTCCTTGACACCAATATTACTGTATACACTTTTGACTCCCTTGCCAAGGTTTATTTACAAGATGATAAAATATGTGAACCAAGTACAATGCAATACTTATTATTTACCTTGACACTGGTGGTACTCTATACACTTTTGACTCCCTTGGCAATGTTTATTTACAAGATTGTAAAAATTTTTTAACCAAGTGCTATTCAATATTTATTATTTACATTGAAACTGGTATTACTTTATACACTTTTGACTCTCTCGGCAATGTCTATTTACAAGATTATAAAAATGTGAACCAAGTACAATGCAATATTTATTATTTACCTTTTCTAATCCTTGTTCATTTGACACCACAATTACTGGAGACACTTTTGACTCCCTCTGCAATGTTTATTTACAAGATTATGCAAATCAAATACAATGCAATATCTATTATTTATCTTTTATAATGGTTATTCATTTGACATTACTATTACTGTACATACTTTTTGACTCCCTTGCCAAGGTTTATTTACAAGATTATAAAAATATGTGAACCAAGTACAATGCAATATTTATTATTTACCAGCTTTTAAAAATTTTGGAATTATAAATTTTTGATAAAAAGGATTTCTTTTCAAATTTTATTCCTTGATAAAAAAAATTATATTTCTAGGTAAGCTAGTTCAGTGTATTATTCTAGACAATTTTTCATGTTCGAATCTTACACATAAGTTTACCATTCATCTACACATTGGATATTGTTGGTACATCTGGTCTAGTGTGTCAGCTATGTATCTAGAGATTCTTGATGAAATGCAAAGAAGAATATGTAATGTTATTGGTCTTGACTTGGCATATCAGCTTCATTTTCCCACTGCTGTTACATAGCTTCCCTGTGTGTGTGTGTGTGTGTGTGTTTATTGGGTGCAATGGATAATTTGTTGTCTAAATAACACAAAAATGAAAATAACTTATCGTTTTAACCAAAATTTTATTTTTATCAAAATTACACAAAATATCTTGAAATGCTAAAAGAGTAAATTTATTTCAACCACAGTCTTCAGAATCTCCTGCAACAATTCTGGATAGTCTCCTTGTTTAAGTTGGTGAATGCTGCCATAATCCTTGCCTTCTTGCCATCTTGGTGATACAAAGAGTTTTTGTCGATATTTCTGAGATGAGGTAGTACTTACATTATTCGGACGATTGTTCTCATTTTTGTTGCCATTTGTATGATGTTTCGGCCGTTCTACCCTTCTGCTAGGAATTTCAAATCGAACCCTTTATTATTATCACCGGAGTATATGAACTCTAATCCTTGTGGAAAGCCTTGATTAGAAGTCCTGAGTTATCTCCCACTAATCCTGTAAGTTATTTTTCACCACTGCTGTAGCCTGGTATTGAACTCACAAATTTTAGAGTCAAGTCAATGTCTATATCCACTGGGCCATCCACAAGAACAACTGAATTTTTGGGACTTATAAACCTAACGTCCAGTAACCCTTTTTTACCAGAGTTCATATTGCAATTTTTTGATGTTTAATGGTTTTTTCTCTCACTCTCGTACATTTGGTGTTTAATGGTTTTTTCTCTCGTACATTTGGTGTTTAATGGTTTTTTCTCTCGTACATTTGGTGTTTAATGGTTTTTTTCTCTCGTACATTTGGTGTTTAATGGTTTTTTCTCTCGTACATTTGGTGTTTAATGGTTTTTTCTCTCGTACATTTGGTGTTTAATGGTTTTTTCTTCTCGTACATTTGGTGTTTAATGGTTCTTCTCTAGTACATTTGGTGTTTAATGGTTCTTCTCTAGTACATTTGGTGTTTAATGGTTCTTCTCTAGTACATTTGGTGTTTAATGGTTCTTCTCTAGTACATTTGGTGTTTAATGGTTCTTCTCTAGTACATTTGGTGTTTAATGGTTCTTCTCTAGTACATTTGGTGTTTAATGGTTCTTCTCTAGTACATTTGGTGTTTAATGGTTCTTCTCTAGTGTTTTTTTTTTATATTGCAATTCTGACAGTAATGATTTTCTCTGGCACTCTGTATTACTGGTTCCCATATTGTGTTCATCTCTATGCTTGGTCAACTTAGGAGATTTTTTAAACTTAGCAAATGTGTTGATACCTTAAGTTTACGTAGTTTCTAGTGGCATTCTCTATCTATTATTTTAACTTCATCCCATAAGAGGCAGTGATGCCCTTTCTTCCTCCATGTAGTTGTGGAAAGAGATATGAAGGAGAGACAGGCTGCCCTCTTAAGGTAAGGCTACAAGAACATTGCAAAGTCGTAACGCGAGGTGAGATAGAAAAATCAGGCATAGCTGACCACATATGGAGGAAGAAAGGGGATCACTGACTTCTATGGGATGAAGTTGAGATAATAGTCATCTGGAGGCTGTCATTAAAACCAATAGTGATTTTATTGAATAAATACTTCATGTAAATTTGTTTCATATATTTTTTAAATGAGATGTCAGTGCTATTTTCATTTTTGTGTTATTTTGACAACAATTCCTCCATTGCACCACATATATATTGATATATGTAACATTGATAAATATATATCACAACATAACAATATGATATTAAATAAACACATGGCCCACCTGCATAAGTTACCCTACCACTAATAATTGAAACTCTTCTAAAAATAATTGCAACTGCTGGAAAAATAAAACCTGTTTATTAAACAGCCAGTGCATATCCTAAAGTATTCTTTACAGAGCTCATATCCATTCTGATGACGATGTTAAATTTTATTTTGGGGCCACAGCAAATAAATGGAAATATCATCTCAATAACCATACGTTGTTTTTAAACAACAGTAGATATTGTAAAAGCACCGCTTTATCCGATTACTTTCCCATTCCTAAGGAAGACCTGATTCAAGGGTTTTTTAATCTAGAAGAGCAACAATATAAACTGGGAAGCACTGTTCCACAAACGTACAAATACCTGAAAAAATGACAATTTTAAAAGCTAAAGTGTTGTCATTTATATTTTTAGTCACTTATATATATATTCATTCAATTATTACCTGGAATATTGTCGCTAAAACCAAAGTTTATAATGGAAAAGGAGATAGAACTCATGTCTTTTAGAAAAACTTTCTATTTTAAAACACTTTAATAACCCTAATCTACTTTTTTTTTTTTTTTTTTTTTTTTTTATAAGCGTTTCACCCCGAGCAAGGCATGTCACTGCCACTACTGTGCAGGGGGCTACGTAGAGAGGAGAAAGGCTGGTTAAATATAGGAAATAACAGAGGGTGGGTGATAGGCGGGCGAGGATACCAAGAATGAGGGTTGGGTAGATGAGAGTGTTGTGAGAATAGTAGAGAGTTAGTGTGATAGGAGGTGTCTATTGACCCTACATTTAAACACCTGGAGATTGTAACTGTCGGGAAAGCAGACTTGTGGAAGGGAGTTCCACAGGCGGGAAGCGCGAGAAAAGAAGCTGTTGGAGTAGAATTTACGGTTACATCTTATTTGTTTAACTGTAAAAGGGTGGGACCTAGTTGCTAATCTAGTATCTCGTGTAAATTCGTGCTTGGGCGGCACCAGTGATCTAAGCTCATCGGAGCAGAAGCCATGAAAGTACTTGTAGAAGAGGCACAGGGAAGCTACATCACGCCGGTGTGAGAGCGGCTGCAGCCGGTCTGCCAAGTTAGTATCAACCACGTTACAGATCCTCCTTTGTATTTTGTCAAGAAGCCCAAGGAGAGCAGCAGGGGCACCCGACCAGATATGGCAGCAATATTCAATACACGGGCGGATGGTAGATTTGTATATGTGCAGAATAGTTTCAGGTGGGAAAAATTTCCGGGCCCTGCACAAAAAAGTGAATTAATGACCACATGCTACCATAGAAAATATATTTACCCAAGGATGTAGACCCAGATTAACACAGATTCCTCTGTACATTTGTTTCTTTCTTTCTCACTTCCTTCCTTTCTTCCCTTTCCACATAAATATTTATTAATAATAATGAAATACCCACCTTTGACTGCATCTCCCAAAATTTTAATTTAATTTTAATTTTTTATCTTCATGTATTTTTGTCTATTTAAATTATGCTCTTAATGAATTAAAAAAATAGTATCCTGACATTGTAAGATTTATTTTCCCTGAACATCAAGTGAATTTAAATTCAAATCTCTTAAACTGCCAGTAATATGCACCTGATGATTGCATGGTACATGGAACTCCATGTTGTGCCATCAACATATAGATAATATGCATACATCACTTTAAATGTTATTTTTAGTGGTTGTTTTTATTTGAATAGGCATTCCATTTATTTATTAAACTGCAAATATTTGTTTACCATCCTGACCACTGCTAACACAAGCACACATATATAACTTGTTACATACATAACTGATACACAAAATATCAGAATTTCTCAGATGCAATATTATTCAGGTCCTGGGTATGATCGTAAACTGCATCCGGTAGCAAGGCCTCAGATTGAGAGGTTGTGAGGAGCATGGAACCACCTCTTAATTGCTGTTGTTCACAGGTCCACCCTGATCCACGGTGGTAGCACCTGTTAGGGTCCCAGCTATGGGCAAATAGTTAACTCTAAACTGGGGTCAAAATACTATGAAACTATAAAAATAGACTTTTATAGAAAAATATACATTTTTGAATGAAAAATATTACTAACCAGACAGTTTTGAAGAAAGAAATATTACCATAACACATTCTTGAAGAAAAAAATTTTTCCCAGCAATACATTTTTAAATAGAAAACTTTTAGTTTCTAAAATAAAAAAAATTCATCAAAATCTGACTAAATCAACCTTCTTACTATAACCGAATATTAAAAAAAAAATCTTAAAACCCCACCTTTTTGGCATAAAATATCCCACATATGTGTTGATATGCCATTAAGCAAAACTCACACTCAAACTCAAAGCCAAATTATTCCTATTAAATGATTCGTCAAGACCAATATCCTCATTAAATCAAATATTTAAAAAAAAAACAAATCTAACTTCTCAGTGTCTTTACTTTTGACATTCGAACAAACTTAAAATAAAGTTTATCTCAACTGTCTTCTTTCCATTCTGCCATTATCTTAATGTTTATCACTAAATTTCTAAGGCAGTGTATTTAACGTCTTCATATTTTGGATATTGTAGCCATTTCATAACATACTGATAGCATTAGGAGTTGCACCAGATTAATAATTATACTTTGTTTTGGTACATCAAATTAAATTTAACCCATTCACTGCTACCTTGAATAATTGAACCCTCACATTATATTTTATTAGGGTTTTCAATAGAAACTGATATACTTGAATAACTTAAATGGTATTTTAGTAAAATAAAATTAAATTTATCAAACTCTAAATGATGTTCTTGATTTGGATTTGTTTTTCTTCTGGGTCAAGTGATTCGTTGAAAAATCAATGTGATATTTTTAAAAAGAACAAGTCTTTACAAATTAAGGTTTGAAAATAGTTTCACTAATAATTTTATTGTCATTTAAAGAAATAAGAAAAACATACACAGCTTTATTCATGAGAGATACATCTTTTTTATCTATATGAAACTGTGGCAGGGGAAAATACATGCATTTGAGGCAATATGCAACTTACCCCCAGATGCATAGATGTGTGGTAGTAAGTGTTAATTTCTTTAGATGATATTTTCACCAGATAGAGAAAGGAAACTACAAGAACTTAAACAGAAGGTAGTGAAGGAAAGCAAGAAGAAAGGACTAAACACCAATTAAAAGAAGACAGAATGCTTGGTTGTTATTAAAAAAAAAAATCCAATAAGCAAATTATAAATTGGGGATAACAAAAACAAACATGTAAATTGTAAATATCTGGGAAGTGTTTTTATACAGGATGGAAAGTGAGATAGTGAAGTCTCAGTGGAACATTGTGATAACTAAACATGCTTTGTGACTTCCCTGTGCCTCTTCTATAAATACTTTCATGGCTACTGCTCCGATGAACTTAGATCACTGGTGTCCCCTAGGTATGAATTTACATGAGCTACTAGGTTAGCAGTTAGGTCCCACCCTTTTAATGTGAAACCGATAAAATGTAACCGCAATTTCTACTCTAACAGCTTCTTTTCTCGCACTTCCCGCCTGTGAAATTCCCTTCCATATACTTGCTTCCCCAACAGCTACAATCTCCATGAATTTAAATGTAAGCTCAATAGACATCTCCTATCATACTAACTTGTATTCATTCTCTCAAACTCTCTTCCCATCTACTCCCCCACCATCCTCAGTATCCTCATCCATCTATTACCCTCCTGCCAACATTTCCTATAACTAACCACTCTCTCTCATCACTGTCCCCTATGTAACCCCCTGCGCAACAGTGACAGTAGAATGCCTTGCATGGGGTGAAAAGATTAAAAAAGAAAAAAAAAGCTAAGCAAAGTATTAAGAAACAAGAAAATTTAATTAAAAACAAAAAAAAAATAATACTGAACTGTTATGTAATATCAGCCATTCTATATAGCAGTGAATTCTGGACAGTCTTGTCATGGAAGAGTTTGAAGCAACAGAAATGTGGTTCTACAGAAGGATAGTGGGAATATCATAGACTGAACATGGGAACAACAACAAAGTCTCAGATAATAGAAACAAAAATGACACTTATGCTTAACATCAGAAAGAGATGGCTAAAATTTCTATGGCACATAATGAGGAAACAGGGCTTGGAAAATTTGTCATCCACAGGCTAGAAGAGACGAAGGAAAATAGCTCTTAACCTACATAATGATCTTGTGTTAATAGATTAGAGAACAGGTTTTAGAAGAGATAAAAAAAAACAGACAATTTATAAAGAGCTTTAAAAGACAGGGAATTGTGGAGAGCCACAATTGCAAGTTTCTTGAAGGCATATAGCACGTAGATACTTTTATATTCATATGAAAATGTTCTATCTTACAGGATGACATCTGAAAGTTTTCCGACTGTATTTGCTATTACATTACTCAGCAGAAATGAATGCGTTGCTTACTTGGTAAGAAATCACAAGGTATCAACTGAGTCAGTCTGCCAATAGACTTCATGTTACCAAATCATGTTCAATTGTTATGTAAAGATTTTGTAATGCTGTGCTGGAACAGCTCTGCGAGCTTTACAATGGCTGACATATTTGAACATCATGCATGTATCAATTTTTACATGGTCTTATGGTTATCAAGCTTATCTTGCTCAAACTATCACAACTGAGTAGTGAGTTCAATCTTCACTGGGTGCCCCATATTTGTGGTCTTGTACCTCATTTAAGCCACGCTTATAACATTACCATGTATAAATTTTTACATGAAGCTTGGCAAATCCGTTACCAAAATCCTCAAAATGCTTAATCAGGCTTTTAGGAATATTCTTCGGGTTGAACACAGGTTTTTGAGTGGCACCGGAGTCACTTGGTCCCTCAGACGAGGCCGAAGAGTTCTGTACAGATATGCACATTGGCATAGATGTAATTGCAGGTTGGCTTATTTGCCTGTTCATTATTTACAGGTCTCTCTCTTGAGGCTAGTGTTTTAATAGCACTTTAATTTCCTTTGTACCTTTGGAATATGCATTTACTATAATTATTTGCTTGGAGCAATTCAACTTCGATTTGAGGATAAACCTTACTTATGTTTTGCTTCAGTAGTACAGGACCTAGATTATATTGAGGTAGAGAGATGGTTGAATGTTTATTGAATTGGCCTCCCTACTACTTAAGGTTATCTGTAACCATCAGAAGGTTGGAAGTTGGAAGAGTAAAAGTATTTTGTTTGTATGTTAAAGTAGAAATTTATTAACTAAACAGAAAAGCATAAATTTGTAGGAGTTAAGTGTTTGAAAAGAAATAGTAGTAAGGAGTTAAGTGAATTCAGAGTTCTAGTTGTTAGTAGCAGAATGTGTTTCTGTAGAATTGGTTTACTAATAAAGTTTGCGTTCCTTTCTTTTTTTATGGTCGACGAGAAAGTGAAAAGGAAGGTAAAGCAGCAATAAAGATAAATTGTACCTATCAAAGTTAATTTTTAGGAGTCAGTTGAAGTATCATTGTCAGAAAAGGGAGAACGAAGGTGTGTTGGAACTTACTTGCAGTTTCTTTTGTCACATCTTGGCGGTATATGATATCACTTCCATCTAACTGATTTGACTTTCTTTTTATAGCTAAAGATATATCAGCTTGTGAACTTCTCTCAGTTTTGCAAATTGCTTTTTTTCATTGGTTAGAAAATTAATTTAACATTGAATTATGAAATTTGGCTTTGTCTTTTTCTTTTAGTATAGAGTCAATCCTTTTTTCTATTGGTTAAAATTAGGATTTCACATAGGATTGTGAAGTTTGTAAAAAGTGAAGAGAAGTTACTTTAATTCCGTATTCACCACAATATAACCCAGACGGCATTTTTTTCTTTTATCATTTCATCCAAAACAAGACAATAAAGCCACTAAGATGCAAAGTGTTGCTGAGCAAAAGAATATACAAAAAACATTAAGGAAAGAACAATAAAAGAACAGGAATTAAGAAAACTTAATGATTGACATTGCTTTTAAATTTTTGAAGTTCAAAATTGACTGGAAAGCAAGAAGCCAGAAGAATTTCACAAGTTATAATTGCTCTTTTTAGTTTATTGGTATGGAATGTTATCTAAAATAGGGTAGATAAGGATCCCTTACTGATATATCATGACACTGTGTTTTATAGTATAGAATTTTTTATTACAATAATTTTTTTAAAATCATTTTACCCTCGGAAAACTATGAGCATATTTTGGAGGCTTCCATAGTAAGAAAAATGTTCAGTGAATTTACAAAGCTAACATGACCCACTGTTTTTTTGTTTTTTTTATAAAAATTTATAACTTTTTTTTTTTTTAATTCTTGATCTGGAGTGCATAATATAATGTGAAAAAAAAAATTGAATAAAGTGATTAGTTTTGGTCATATTACTAAAACTCATATATATATATATATCAAAAGAATTTGTCTCTTCAACTGAGCAGATTCAAGCTGACTTTGAAGTTCCATTAAGACACCGTTATGATGATCTCACTCGTCAGGGCTGTATGTTGCTAAGTTCAGCATGAATATGCTCTATTTAAGAGAGAAACTTTGTTCTATCAGCGCTTTATCTAAACTCCAATAGATAAAAAAAAACCTCTTTGCCAGAATACATTTTATCAGTAAAACCACTGAAAAACAACCTTGGTGCTAAATATTATCACAATTAAACACACACACACACACACACACACACACACATATGCATTATTTTGAGCTTTGTCTGACTGTAAGTCTTTTGTGGTTGAGCAGTTTAAGACATATCAGATCAATTGACAGTTTCCCCTCAGGGACACAGGTTTGAATCCTTCCGAAGAATGAGTATTTTCCTAACAAGATTTCTTGATTATTCTGGCTGGTTGATTAGATAGAAATAAATATACTGTTTATATATATATATATATATATATATAAAAACAGTATCTACTCAAAAACAATATTCATTTAAAAATTGTTTCATTAAGGTATAACCATTAAGTTTTTTTATGTTATTTTTTTCATGTGTTTGTAAAATATTTTTCTTTTTGAAGCTCGAATTATATAAGAATTGTCCAAAAGTTTTGTGCTTTGTTATATAATTTGAGTTCTGAAAAGAAAAACAAAATTATACAAACGCATGAAAAATTATATAAAAAAACTTAATACCTGTCTGTGATTTTTGATAAAACTTGTATGAAAGACATATTTTTTTAATGAAACCTGTATAAAAGATATATATGCACACACATACACACACACACTCTTAAAATTTATTTTTGTTTTTCATTTTAATATATTTTGCAGAAGGTAAAATGAGACACATGGGGATTTTTATGTATATTTGTTGAAGCTGCTTTGCTTATTTTTGAAAGTGGGAAATTTCTCAAAGGAAATTTAATTGTTTTTGGGAATAAACTGAACTATTTATTTATTGTGCTGGCTAAAGTGGAATTTTTGGAATGAACATATAAATCCTATCATTTTATTTAAGCAAAAGAAACTTTCAAGGCACTCTGTCATTGTTATATTCTAGAATGATACAGAAAAGTATTTTATTCTTTATTATTGAAAAAGTATATCTAACACATCACTCAATAAATCTTGGGCCTAATTACTAAAACAACTTTTAAGCAAAATTCAACTTAATTCATCAACATAGTCTCCTTCTAGGGTGATATATTGATTCCAGTACTTCTCTAACAATTCAATACCTTTTTTGTAAAATGGTTTGTCTTTGGCCTCAAAATATGCCTTTGTTCTCGTTATCACTTCAGTTTCTGATGGAGCAGAGTCCGAATAACACTTATGAAGCCATTGCTTTACTTGAAAAGTATTTTTCCTCTCAGAAAGCAATGCTTTATCAATACACGAAATTCAGATTTTTCCATTGTTTTGAAAACTTGCAACAGTAGCTTCACTTAAATAACTGGAGTTTGCAAACTAATAATCTGATGAAGCCCAAATTGTGTCATGTGCCATTTGCATGTTAGTACTATAAAAAAAGCATATGGATTTTTTTATTAGTGGTACAATCTACATGTCAAGCCCAGGACTTATTGAGTGATGTGTTTTAACCTTAATGGTGGGATGAATGAATTGGATAACTAAAGCAGAAGGTTAAGAAGTTTAGGTTGTTTGGTAATAATATCCAACTTTATATATTACGAACCTAATATTTTATATTTACAAACCTAATATTTTTAATAGTTGTACAAAAATATTGCTTGTTCCTAATGAATAAAGTGTACTTTTTGTTAATTTTATATCAATCTCTTTGAGTTTAACTTCAAACATTATATACACACTATTTTGAACATAAAAAAGAAGAGATGTGTTGACATTTTTATGAGTTGGTTTGGTCATAATGCTACTCAAAATACTGTCAACATTAACAGAGCATGGAGTGAAGAATTTGCTTTTTGTTGGACAGTTCAGCCATGCTTTTTGAAGTCATTCAGTAGGGATAAGTCTTGAAGATGGTAGAGTGTTCATTTGCAATAGACAATCAACATCTGAAAACAAGAAACAAAACCCACGTCAAAGTGTCAGGAATGTTTCAGATAATAGGTGTTAACATTTTATGACAATCGCTAAAAGGTTCAGCATAACGAAGACACCTGATAAATGGATTTTACATGAACTCTTTGAAAATCAAGGAATTTGATGTTTTGATCTTGTAACCGCAATTTCTACTCCAACAGCTTCTTTTCTCACACTTCCCAACTGTGAAATTCCCTTCCACATGATTGCTTCCTCAACAGCTACAATCTCCAGGAGTTTAAATGTAAGGTCAATAGACACCTCCTAACACACTAACTCACATCCATTCTCTCAAACACTCTTCCCATCTGCCCAACCCTCAGCCTCGGTATCTTTACCCGTCTATCACCCTCCTTTTGACATTTCCTATATCTAACCACTCTTTCTCTTCACCTTCCTCTATGTAACCTCCTGTGCAATCGTGGCAGTGGAATGCCTTGCTTGGGGTGAAATGATTTAAAAAAAAAAAAAAAATGGGAGATAGATCCTTTGATAGAAATAAAAAATTGGCTGACTGGCTTGATTACACCAAAGGATCAAAACTAATGGGTCCTTACCTGTGACTCCAGAATGAACTCTTCTTAACACTATATATACTATGCCTCTCAAGAGCAAGAGGGTCGAGTTGGTTATGGTTCGCTCCAAATCAGACTAACAGTCAAACTAACACCTTCCACATTTTGTTTAATTATTTCTTGTTAATATATATATGTGTTATTTCTACCCTTGTGGTTGTGTTGTTATTTTCAGACCTTAACCTGGTCCATAACACAAACACTTTCCAAAAAAAAATCTTTTTTCCAATCTTTTCACTTTTCTTTTGCATTTTTTTTGTTCTCAATTGGAGTAGATAGACTAAACTACCGCCCAGTTCACACTCCACCCACGTCTATTGTACAGGTGTAGAGGCTCATCCCTTGTTCCCTGTTCAGGATGTGGTTTCCGGCTTTCTTTTTTCCAATCTTTTCACTCTTACGTAGCCCCCTGCACATCAGTGGCGTTACTGCCTTGCTCAAGGTGATATGATTTTAAAAAAAAAACAAAAAAAACTGAAATTGCACCAGCAGGAGTTTATGGTGACTGGTTTGCCATTGGTGTTATCTACTACAGCTTTCTGGAATCTAACCAGAGCAACTCTGCTAGAGTTTACTGTTAGCAACTGGATGAAATGCACATTCATTTAAGCAAAATGTGACCTGCGCTGGTTATTCAATGAGGTTTGGTTCTGCTTTATGACAATAATTGGCCAAATGTCGCCAGGATGACAATGCAGAAGCTCAGCAACTTCGGATACAAGACTTTGCCACATCCTCCATCTTTCACCGACTTGATTTCTTTTCAACTTACCCCCACTTTTTCAAGCCTCTTGACAAGTTTTATGCCAAAAGACACTCCATTGTAAAGAAGAGACAGAAACTGCATTAAAAAATTTCTTGGCTTCCAAACCATTAGTTTCATCATTAAGGGATAAATAACTTTGTAACTTGATAGCAGAATTGTCTAGATATTCAAGGTTCCCAGTCAGATTTAAACACTCTTTAGTTCAGGAATAATAAGTTGATTTTAAAATTGGAAATTATTTTTTGAAAAACTTTATATATATATATATATATATATATATATATATATATATATAAAGTCTATATTGGAGTCTAACCATACTGATGAGCTGTGATACAGCGAAACAGATCTGTCCGGATGACTATATATATATATATATATATATATATATAAATACACACACACTACCGGCCATAATTATGAGGCCACTCCAGTTTATTTAAAAAGAAATGATGTATTCCATATTATTTTTAGGATTTATTGCTAAATGGATAATTCAAAATGAAAATAGACTTGTTCTTTCTTAATACTGCACAATATGTGCATCAAATGAACTGTTCTGGTGTCCAGTTTTTCTAATCTCTTCCCCATGCTAATCTCTTCTTCTTATTGGCTGGCTGAAGCAAAGGCTTCTTAGCTGCCTTGTAAAATTTTGCAAAGTAATACCAAAAGAACCATTCTATTTTCATTTAGAATCGTCCACTTGGCAATATACTAAAAATAGTATGAAATACATTTTTTTTTTTTTTTTTTTTTTTAAACTGGGGTTGGTTTAATAATGATGGCTGGTAGTGTGTGTGTATATATATATATATATATATGTGTGTGTGTGTGTGTATGTGTATACAGCAAGTCTACAGGGTGCGATGAGTAAATTGTCGCTATTTGCCTTGTAAAATTTTCCAAAGTAATAACAACAAAAGAACCATTCTATGTTCATTTAGAATCATCCACTTGGCAATATACTAAAAATAGTATGAAATACATCGTTCTTTTTAAAACTGGGGTGGCCTAATAATTATGGTGTATACATTTGTGTATCTATACAAAAAAAAATAAAAATGGCAATATTTAAGCAATTTTGCAATTACTTTTTTTATTTCTACAATTAAGTTTTAAATTAATTTTTCACGTAAGAAAAAGTTTAGTTTTTTAAAAGCAACAAAAGCAAAAATATCTAAAGAAAAATTAAATGAGATACAAGAAAAAACAATGTCCTATGCTAACTCAAAGGAGAATTAGTCCATATTGGTTTAAAAAATGGACTATTACATTATCTGAAATAGGGGAGATAATTTTTCATGTTCTAATGAATGCTTAACAATTTGTCAACCATAATATTTGAAGCAAGAAAAAAATTTACAGTAATTTACCACAACTCACACTCCTGAAGATGATCTCGGAAGGAGATTGGAAACCTTGAGAAATGAATAATAAAATCATCATCAGTCAACATTACAGCTCATTTCTTACAGCTTTCAATTATAATACACAAAAGATTATCCATGAATATGAACAGATTTTATTAAAAATAAAAAGACACAATGTTTACAATTTATTTAATCTGACATAATATATTGTATATTTGGGCAGCAATCTCTTATTTTTTTTATTTTTCTTCTGATTGTTTTACCCCAAACAAAGCAATACTGCCACTGGTGTGCAGGGGGTTAAATGAGAGGAGAGCAAAATACTGGGGGTGTCGGGGAAAGGATAAGAAAATGATGAGACTAGGAGATAAGAGATTGCAAGTGTCACTTAAACTTTTGGTGTTTGTCACTATCAAGGAAGCAAGTATATGGAAGGAAGTTCCACAGGTAGGAAATGCAAGAAAAGAAGCTGATAGAGTAGAAGTGGTGATTATTTGACTGTTTTGACTGTAAAAAGGTAGGACCTAGTTGTCAGTCTTGTGGCTCAAGTAAATTTGTAAAAAGGGTGCACCAGGTAGCTAAGCTCATTGGAACAGAAGCTGTGAAATTTTATGCAGGTTTCATTAAAAATGTTAAGTCTTTTTATAATTTTTCATGTGGTCGTATGATTTTTTTTTTCTTTTAAAAACATAAATTGTATACAAAAAAAAAATGAAATGTTTTTTCCAAGCACTTTTGGCTATACGTTTAGCCATTATCCAGGATAATTTTTAGTTTACGTGTAACTGCATATGCATAGTCTCGATATATAAATCCACAGATAAAATGGATAGCTGATAGGTAAGGCTAAGACCCCTAATCGCTCAAGAGACAGATGTAATCTATGTTTGACAGAAAAAATAAAATTTTAAAATTTCAATACCAGAATACTCCTAAATAAAGGGAGAGAGATCATTAGTATGTGTCGTCATAGACATAAGTATTAATTGCAATAATTATCCTGTTCTTCCAATTTGTCACAATAAGGTTTTTTCAAAAATTGGCTAAACAGTTACTTCTCCACGACCTACCACTACTAACTCAAGGGTCAAGCCACATACCTCCCACTACCAAAGAAATTACTACTAAAACTCCACTAGCTTAACCCTATAAAAACCAATATCCCCCAACCCCTTCCTCTACTAGAGTAAACCTCTGGGTTTAGAATTTTTCCTCATTTTTTGTTTAAACAGGGCCGATAATGCATGTCTTAAAATGACATGTTGAAAATGGCTATTTCTCCTCTAAATTTTATCTGAATTTACAGATAAATAATATATAGATGGATGTGCGTTGTGGTGCAGTGGATATCAACTCATAACGAGAAATCAGGGAGCTGAGTTCAAATTCCAGTTGAATTCGTTGCATTCACTTAGACGCAAATACCCTTAGGAAAGGTATTAATCCGTCACAGTTATTGGTTAAATAATAGGACAGATTGGGTTCTATAGCCTTGGATGGCAACCAATGTACCGCAGAAAGCAATGGCAACCTACTGCGAGATAATCTTCTGCCCAGTCAGTCATGTCTCTTTCGAGTCATGATCGCTCAAGCGTGTATCACGTATGGCACTTAACTGACTGAATATATATATATATATATATATATATATATAGATGTGTGTGTGTATGTGTGGGGTCATGTGTGTTTTATATTCCAAACAAAGTACGTACATTGTTGCCATGTTTCTAGTTAATATTGAGCGTTGGATTTTTCCTTTTTATTAATACTGCTTCCATTATTTTCAGCCTTTATTTTATTTTGGGTGATGCTGTTATATGTGTGTTATCAAAGATTATGTTACGGACAGTTTGGTTGCTCTCTGTGTGTTTAAACAAGATTGAATTCAAGTATGGTCTGAGAGATGCAACCTGCATATATAATGAAATGTGTGTGTGTGTGTGTTTCTTTTACTCTTTTTATATATATATATATATATATATATATAGAATTGGGTTGGGCCTAAAATTCTAGAATGTTAGAATTTGATGTCCAGATCCTGTGTGTCTAAATTAATAGGTAAATTGGAAACAGATAACAACGTTGTCTTGAAGACAAACTTGCAAGTGTGTGATGGGGATCTGCATTTTCTCTTGAATAAGATTTATGGCTGAAGAAAAAAAATGCCTGTCAAACTTACTGTTTATAAAATGGTTATGCTTTTTCCAAATGTAATCATTACAGATTAAAATTATTGAAAGCAACAAAAATAAGATAAAAAAATGTTAAAAATAATTTATATCCATAAACTGTATTTACTGCACAAAGTCCATTGGGGTGGAGGATCACAATAAAAAATAAATATGTGGTCTGCTTAGTTTCATTTGCACAATTTTCCAGATAGCTTTGTTATTTTAAAGAATCGTGCTAATTTAAAAAAAAATAAAAATATTGTTATATTTGAAGTAAAACTATTATCATAATCATTACTAACCTGAATTGGTTAATTTTGATTTGTATCTACCACTTTTAACAAAGTAATAAAATAATGAAGAGAAAAGCACATGCATTTCATCTCTTAAACTACTTGAGCATAAAAGATTTTCTTTAAGATCAAAGTGTAATATCTGTTCTTAAATGAAAGTACATTTATTTTACTAATCTAACTTTATTACAGATTTTACTTCATTTTAAAAGAATCCTTTTTAATCCGTTCTTGATTTTCTTCTCTCCCTTGTCTCCATCCTTCTCTCCCCCCCTTGTCTCCATCCTTCTCTCCCCCCTTGTCTCCATCCTTCTCTCTCTCCCTTGTCTCCATCCTTCTCTCCCCTCCCTTGTCTCCATCCTTCTCTCCCCCCCTTGTCTCCATCCTTCTCTCCCCCCCTTGTCTCCATCCTTCTCGTCTTTATTCGTCTCTTTTCCTCTACTCGTCTTTATCCGTTTCTTGCCTTTCCTTCCCCGCCTCATATGCTTTTCTCTATTTTCTTATTCATTCTCATTACTTTTTCTCTTTACTTCTCACACCTTTCATATTCCTACCCTTTTTTCTTTCCATTCCTTCTTTTTCTACCATTTTATCTCTCCCTCTTTCATCTCAGTTTTTCTCTCTTATCTTTGCTTTTTTTTCCTCCCCACTTCTCATTCACCACTTTTCTTCCTATCTCCAGCTTCTTTTTCTATTACTTTGCCTCTCTCCTAACTCTCTCTTCGATATTAATCCAGATTTTTCATTTTCTCTTTAAATTCTATTATCAATATGTTGAAAGGAGAAAAAAGAAGCAACAAAATGTTCATATTAATAAAATAGCTGTTACGAGATTCTTAAAAACAGGGTCGAGCTCTCATTTTGTATACCATTTTATATCAACCCACTTTTTGCATCCCCATCTCATCTGTACCCTATACTTCATATGCCGTTCATGTAACTCCTTCTTACCTACTATTGGTCACTATGAATTAAATAAGATTTGACAACAGAACCTCTTTCTCTTCAACTACTGCTACAAACCTTAGAATCAGGGATTGCTGTCAGTTTGCAAGCAGATGTGAAGAGAGATAGGGAAGAGGTGCCAACCTTAGAATTTCTATAATTAAGACTGCTTGCTTTAAGGCAGTGGCAACTGGATGTTTTTGCATAGATGTCTGCAAGTAAATTCTGGGGACATTTTCTGAATTGACAGCCTTTTTATGGAAAAGAGTAGCCTTAGATCTAAAAAACTTTGGCTTTTCTTCTGACACAGGTAGAACACTTTTTCTTTTTTTATTCATTCATTTACTTTTTTGCAGCTGATTGTCTACACGTGAGGATGATCTGCTGAGAGCCTGAAATATATACACTATTTTTTTTTTTTTTCATAAATTGTTTCTTTTCTTGAAATTAGTTATTTTAAAATTAACAGTCCCACATGAAACTAAATATGTTCCATTTTATCTTCTAATATTGAGCTATATATATATATATATATATATATATATAAGCAGTATAGCCTGGCATTGCTTGGGTGGAATGAAAGCTTTAAAACTAATCCATGGTCCTGGAGCTCAGACTCAGCCTAAAGAATATTTGTGTGAAGTTTGGTGAAAATTGGATAAAAATTGTGGATTTGTATAAAGGACATACAGACAGATAAACAGACACACACACACACATCTTGCCTTATATATATATATATATATATATATATATATATTATCGATTTTCTGCACTATTGTAAGAACTGCAACCTTGAAACTTCTGAATATCCTTTCTTATGTCTTTGTCTATGAGTTTATCAAATCCAATTAAAATCTGACCACTCCTTCTATAACCCAATTTTTTCGATTATCAATTTTCGATATTTATCGGGGGGGGGGGTACTTCGACACAAAACCTAGCTAAGAACACTCGCAGACACTTATAGTACAATTGTGTAAATTTTCAAGAAAATTGGTTCAGCCGTTTCGGAGTCTATAAGTAACGGAAACACACACACACACAGACAGTTCCATTTATAAATAAGTTATATATTTCATATCTTTTCATATTTTGATGGTGACAACTCAGTTTTTGGTAACAATTGTGCTGGTTGTTATATTCAGTTGACTAAATCAATTTGCTTATGAACTAAAGTGTAAGTCATGGATTATAAAGTTACAAGGGATCATGCACTGGACATTTTTTATAAAATTGTTGATCAAATGTTGCTTCAGAAAATTCCAATATGGATCTGTCAGATGCAGATTTTTGGGTTACTCTGAATTCTTCACTTTCAATCTCAATGATTGTTTGATTTTGACATTGTCAAGTTTTGTATACCGAGTGAGGATTTTAACTTTCTGTCAAAATCTAGATACGTTGTCTTAATTTCCAGCAGACATTGAGAAACACTCCTTGATTATTATTATTAATGAGAATCCTCATTTTCATAATTGCCTTATTTTACTTTGATTTTATTAAGAAATGTACAAATTTCAAAATAATAAAATGAACAGTTTTTCTTTTCTCTCCTCTTTCTTTTCTCTCTTTTTCTTTCTTTCTCTTTTTCACTTTTTCTTTTTCATTTTCCTTTTTCCGCATTTTTTCATTTTCTGCTACCCTCCCGTTTTCTGCTTTTTTTCTCGCTTTTACCATTTTTTCCCCTTTTTTCCCGTTCCCCTCCTTTTTTGTTTTTTCTCCCCTTTTTTCGTTTTTCTTTCTCCCCTTTTTTCGTTTTTCTACCCCCCCTTTTTTCGTTTTTTTCTTTCCCACTTTTTTTCGTTTTTCTTTCCAACTTTTTTCGCTTTTCTTTCCCACTTTTTTCGTTTTTCTTTCCCACGTCTCTTTTTTTGTCTGTTTTTATTTAAAATAATATTGGATTGGATAAAAAGCTTGCTTATTAAGTAAAAATTTATATAATTGAACAAAAATTTAAGGTAATATTTTTCGTTTTTGCCTTCATTTTATTTTTTTAGTTTGGCTTAACTTAGATTTATAAAAAAAAAATTATTGCAATTATTTTGGCTCATCTAAAATCTCTAAGAGTTAATTTGTTGATATGTTTGCTTCTGGGATTCTGTCTTTAATGGCGAATGTTCTTTTTATTCAATTGATAAAAAACAAAAACTTTTTACTGCATTTATACATGCAAATACAAGGAAAGTGTATTTTTTCATTTGTAATAGTTTTTACATTGGCAGTGTAATAATTCTCTTCCTTATGACAGAGTTAATTGCAAATGTTTGTCAGTTATTGATTCATTTTTATGGTTTCTCAACCTTTTGCAGGACATTTAAAGCCAGAAAATATTTTTAAAGATTTTTTTTTTTTTAAGATGATTTAGTGATACAAGTTTTACTAATTAACCCATAGCTGGGAGGAGAAGAGGTGGATACCCTTTTTCAAGGGTATTTGCATATAACAAACCCCACTGTAATTGGAACTCTGCTCACTGCTCACCAATTCCAAGTGATTATCCCTTATGCCACCCTCACATCCAAGCTTAAATAGCACCCAGTGCTCCCAAATGGTCACCCTTTTATGTACTCAATGTGATATGACTGTAAGCCATGTGAGTTCAGTGCCTGCAGAGTGAAGTACAAAAAGTCATATATGATTCAGTGAAAAAGACAAGTGGCATTATAAGAACACATTAACTTGATAGAATTTTGTCAACAGACACTGGAAGAAAGCCAGAAAATACAGCAGATGGAATATTATAACAAAATTAAGGTCCTAGTCTTAGTGAATAACTAGCAGTATAGCCTGGCATTGCTCGGGTGTAATAAAAGCTTTAAAACTAATCCATGGTCCTGGAGCTCAGACTCAGCCTAAAGAATACTTGTGCGAAGTTTGGTGAAAATCGGATAAAAATTGTGGATTTGTATAAAGGACATACAGACAGATAAACAGACACACACACACAAACATCTTGCCTTTTATATATTATCGATTTTCTGCACTATTGTAAGAACTGCAACCTTGAAACTTCTGAATATCGTTTCTTATGTCTTTGTCTATGAGGTTATCAAATTTGATTAATATCGCACCACTCCTTCTGTAACCCAATTTTTTCTATTATCGATTTTCGATATTTATCGGGGGTACCTCGACACAAAACCTAGCTAAGAACACTCACAGACACTTACAGTACAACTGTGTAAATTTTCAAGAAAATTGGTTCAGCCGTTTCGGAGTCTATAGGTAACGGACACACATACATATACACACAGACAAAGTTCCATTTATAAACAAGTTTAGATAATAATAATTATATTAATAAATTTTAATAATATTAAATTTAATATTCAGTCAGTTAAGCGTCATACATGATACATGCTTTGATGATCATGTATCAAAAGAGACATGACTGATGGGACAGGAGATTTTTCCACAGTAGGTTTCTATTACTTTTTGCAGTAGACTGGCTGCCAACAAAAGCTATAAAACCCAATCTGTCTTGCTATTTAACTCATAGCTGATGGATGAAGAGGGATTCATACCTTTCCCAAAGGCATTTGCGTGTAAGTGAATGCAGCAAATTATAATTTAATATATAAAAATAACAAAATATGAAAGAGTACTGGGATGGGGGGGGGGGTAATTGAAATTGTGACCATTCTTTATTTTGTAAAGAAGCTGCAAAAATGTTCTTGGGCAGTGAGGAGTCTATTTGACACCATGTCTCAAGAAGAGAATTTCCAGTGACTACCTTAATGGGCGACACGAAAATAATAATAAAAAAAATTGCTTACTTGAATTTTGTCTGGGGAATTATATTTTTTCTTTGTTGGCTGATTCTGTTATTTTTAATTTTTGAAATTATTGTTTTGTTTTCTGGCTAGTTGACAAAGACGTGAAATTGTTGCTGCCTTAATTTGGCTAAACAATTGTTTTCACCGGAATAACAAACAACTTGCCACTGACAACTAGAAAGAGTCAAACCAGGAAAAAAAAAAGTGTTCTAAGAATGAGAATCATTTTTATTTATTTTTATTTCATATGCGTTACATTTTTATTCTATTGTGAGTTGACTAATTATTATGCTTATTTTATTGTTTGAATGTTTCTGCAATTTTAGCAGCTGAGTCAGTTTAGGTGAGAGATTTCATATTAACATCCTGTCCCAGGAGGTTCTCTGACTTAGTTATTTTTTTTTCTACTATTTGTATTTTACAATTTGATGATTCCAAGGCAGCTTACATTGTGGCCGGGGTTGTTGTGTATTTGCCTTGTTTGAGATAGAAAACAATACTTGTCTGCTTTTTATCTAAATGTATTATATTGCTTTAAATGAATTAGCAAAAGAAAATGTATGCTTTTCAAAATTCTTAATAGTTTGTTAATAAAATTCTATGATTCTTCTGAATAGCCTCCTTTTTGTTGTTTTTATCACAACATATTAACATTATACTTTCTGGAATTCCTTAAACTATTTTTTTTTATGCAAAATGTCCTCAAGTCTTTTGTTCTTCAGAGGTTTCAACTCTTTTTTTTTTTTTTTTTTTTTTTTTTTTTTCTTTTTGGGCCTGTCTACTTTCTGCAACAAGAATTGACAATTTTAAAAAAATCAGTTTTAATTTTTGACATTCTAAAATAAACAATTTCATTGCTTTTAATTACATCATTGAATTTTTAGATAAAACTTTATCAGACATAAATTAAACCATTTAATTATTGAGGTGATTGGAGTTTGTTTTAAAAATTGCTTCAGGTGAGAACTTTTTATGATCTTATATATAAATGAATATTTCTTTGCAACTAATGGATGTTTTCATTCATCATTTTTTAATATAAATTTTATATATATATAAATACACATACACACACACACACACATATATATATAAAAATTAAGACAGACACATGATTCCATGTTTAATCAGAAGTATGGCCTATTTCAGGTGAACCATCATCAGCTTCCGTCTTTATTATACAGACGATTTTACACGAGTTTACATGATGCGTGTAAAATCTTCTGTACAATAAAGTAGAAATCTAAGTTGCGTAAAAACTCATTTACAAATGTAAAATATTCAAAAGTTCTAAATATAATTGTATTGAACGCTTTTTAATACAAATGCACACTGGTCTAATTATATTATAACCAAAAACTAAGTAATTAATATATATATATATATATATATATATATATTTATTTACATGTGTAAATGTGAAGTAGTTGTCAGAAAAATTTTCTAGAATGATACAGTGAACCAACTTTTTCAGGCAACAGACCTAGCAACTGATTCAATATAGTTCTATATAATATTTAGTGGTTACTAAACCCGTAAACCAGATATGACAGCAATATTCAATGTATGGATGAATGGTAAATTTATAATTATGTAAGATAGATTCTGGTGTGAAATATTGTCTAGCATGATACAGTGAACCACCTTTTCTAACTGCAAATCTAACAATCGGTCCAGTGTAATCTTTCCACTTCAGGTCAGCAGACACAGCAATTGATTGAATATAATTCCATGTAATATTTAGTGAATACACATGTTTGGGTAGACATTGCTGTAGCAGTTTTTTTTTTTTTAACACTGAAATGAATATCAATTTTTCTTGAACTTGAAAAATGCAGCTAAAGAAAATGTCTCTTTTTTTTTTTTTCTACATCAGGGAAACAACCTTACATTGTTAAAGAGAAAAAAAAATCAAACCAGTTATTATATATTCTGTGACCACATTTTGCCTAGAAGTGTATTTACATTAAAGAAATATTTAATAGGGGAATGTATGCTGACATATAGTGTTTACATTGAATGAATATTGTTTTGAAAAATCAGGAATGCAGATGCCAGGTGACAGGCAAAATTGTGTTAAGACAGCTGTTTTCTAGGTCAGAAAATATAAAACCAAAAATGTATTTACCTTAAAATAAATTTTATTTTTGGAAAATTAAGAATGCAAGACCAGCTTTGCATTGAATGAATGTGGTTGCATTTTTGTAAGCAGTTGTATTTGAGGTCAGAGAATATAAACCATGGAAAGGTAGTGGCCAAAGTCAATAATAATAATTCAGAAATAATGAACAATGTGCCTGATAAAAAGATAACACAATTGAGTGAAATTCAGTTTATATAAAAGCGACATTCTAGAGGGAGAGACAGCCGAGAGATAAAAGAATGCAGGGAAGAGAAGACAACGCTATTCAGTCAACTGCCCTCAGTATGTGTATATGATATCTCTCCAACCACCCTCTATACGACACCACTGTCACCAAGAAAGAATAAAAATGTTAGTAATATTTTTCTATATCCATGTCCGTTGTTTATCAGTGAAGACAATAGTTATTTTGATTGGCAGTTTATATATACATAAAGGGTATATAACACAGCGATGTCTACTGTTTGGTGTTGGCAGCAGCATCCAACAAGTTTTGAATTGTCACTCTCCTAGACAGGTTACCAGTCAAGACTACAGTGCCTCGCTTTGCTATTTAACCCATAGCTGGAGCAGGAAGAAATGGATTCATGCCTTTTCCAAGGTTATTTGTATAAAGGTGAACACAACCACCTTGGCTGAAATTTTAACTCAATATGTTGATATCTATTTCTTTGCTGATAACTACTATAGCATGTGAATATCCCATTATCACATATGAGCCTAGCATTTTGGAATTCATTACTTTTAGCACAAGGACACGTTTGTTGAGCATTATACTATTCTAATCATGGTTCCTTCAAATTTATACATTTTAGACCTCATATGGATGCCTCGTATAGACTGACTTACCGTGAAACAACTTCAGACACAGGGAAGCAATTTTTAAAGCTGTTGATAGGTTTGCCTATTGCCCTGTTTACACTCCTCTCTGGAGTAAATATTTATCTTTTGTTTCCTCTGTAGGATTGGGCTTCTGGTTCCTTCTAAAGTCTTTTCATTTACTTTCACTCCCAGTAGCCTTTGTGTGTGCAAATGAGGGGAATTATCCCCTTGTTTTAGGTAAATTGGTTACCCACCTCCTCCAACAACAAAAAAACCTGGAGTGTGGCCACTTTTATTGTGTACCTAATAAGTCTGAAATGGAACTTTTTTTTCTTTTTTTTTTTTGTATAATTTTGATGAGCTTAGACTGGAATAAAATGTGGCTGAAGTGAATCTTTTTCAACTTGATAAAAAAAGAAATGAACTCTTGCTGCATTTTTGTATGACAAACAGAGGGAGGATGGATGAAGGCGTGGTCGGGATGTGAGTAGATGTAAATTTAGCCATGACTTTATTTTATCTTCATGGTTGATCCACTGATAGAGATTTATTTTCCTTCTTTTTTTGTTCTGTTCTGTCAATGATTAAGGGCTTGTTTTTTTTCTTCGCTGTTTCCCTATTTCCTCTGGACTGAAAACATTCCATGTTACTTAACATGAAACTGATATTGGGTTTTCATCTTTAAAACTACTTTCTGTTATTTTTTTATTTATTTTCTTTACTTAAATCTGTTTTAAGTTATTTTTGTTGTTTCAGTTTCTGAGCAGATATATTTTCATTATTTTGTTCATTTTCAGATGGTTATTCACGAGAAACCGGGGAGCCGAGTTCGGATTTCAGTTGAATCCATTGTATTCACTTTTGGTTGGCAACCAGTCTACCGCAGAAAGCAATGGCAACCTACTGCGGGATAATCTTCTGCCCAGTCAGTCATCTCTCTTTCGAGACATGATCGCCCAAGCGTGTATAACGTATGGCACTTAACTGACTGACTGATTCACGTTTCTATTGTTTTAATCACATTTTACCCTTTTTTTCGGATGGCATCAGCTTATCTCTGGATTTCATTTTGTATTTTGCTTTCTCCCTCTCTAGCAGCTTTTGTTGTCTGACCATTTTCTCTCTCACTGTTTTCCATCTCTCTTGTTGTAGTGCCTCTTGTTTGTTTGTTCCCCCTTTTTCTTGTGCCCTCTCTCTTTCCTTAATGTCAATCTTTTTTTCTGTCATGTTTCTCTTTGTCACTCTCCTCTTCTATTATTTCTCTCTCTCTATCTCTCTTGTTCTGTCGTCTCTCTCTCTCTCGCTCTGTCGTCTCTCTCTCTCTCTCGCTCTGTCGTCTCTCTCTCTCTTGTTCTGTCGTCTCTCTCTCTCTCTTGTTCTGTCGTCTCTCTCTCTCTCTCTTGTTCTGTCGTCTCTCTCTCTCTCTTGTTCTGTCGTCTCTCTCTCTCTCTCTTTGTTCTGTCGTCTCTCTCTCTCTTGTTCTGTCGTCTCTCTCTCTCTCTTGTTCTGTCGTCTCTCTCTCTCTTGTTCTGTCGTCTCTCTCTCTCTCTCTTGTTCTGTCGTCTCTCTCTCTCTCTTGCTGTCGTCTCTCTCTCTCTTGTTCTGTCGCTCTCTCTCTCTCTTGTTCTGTCGTCTCTCTCTCTCTTGTTCTGTCGTCTCTCTCTCTCTCTTGTTCTGTCGTCTCTCTCTCTCTGTTCTGTCGTCTCTCTCTCTCTCTTTGTTCTGTCGTCTCTCTCTCTCTCTTGTTCTGTCGTCTCTCTCTCTCTGTTCTGTCGTCTCTCTCTCTCTCTTGTTCTGTCGTCTCTCTCTCTCTCTCTTGTTCTGTCTCTCTCTCTCTCTCTCTTGTTCTGTCGTCTCTCTCTCTTGTTCTGTCGTCTCTCTCTCTTGTTCTGTCGTCTCTCTCTCTCTCTTGTTCTGTCGTCTCTCTCTCTCTCTTGTTCTGTCGTCTCTCTCTCTCTTGTTCTGTCGTCTCTCTCTCTGTTCTGTCGTCTCTCTCTCTCTGTTCTGTCGTCTCTCTCTCTTTGTTCTGTCGCTCTCTCTCTTTGTTCTGTCGTCTCTCTCTCTTACTCTGTCGCTCTCTCTCTTGTTCTGTCGCTCTCTCTCTCTCTCTTGTTCTGTCGCTCTCTCTCTTACTCTGTCAGCTCTCTTTGTTCTGTCGCTCTCTCTCTTGTTCTTGTCGCTCTCTCTCTGTTCTGTCGCTCTCTCTCTCGCTCTGTCGTCTCTCTCTCTTGTTCTGTCGCTCTCTCTCTCTCTCTTGTTCTGTCGCTCTCTCTCTCTCTCTCTTGTTCTGTCGCTCTCTCTCTCTCTCTCTTGTTCTGACGCCTTCTCTTTGTTCTGACGCCTCTCTTGTTCTGACGCCTCTCTTGTTCTGACGTCTCTCTTGTTCTGACGCCTTCTCTTGTTCTGACGCCTCTCTTGTTCTGACGTCTCTCTTGTTCTGATGCCTCTTGTTCTGACGCTTTGTTCTGACGCTCTCCTCTTGTTCTGACGTCTCTCTCGTTTCCTGGCGTCTCTCGCTCTGTGGTGTCTCTCTCGCTCTGTGGTACCCCTCGTTCTGTGGTGTCTCTCTCGTTCTGTGGTGTCTCTCTCGTTCTGTGGTGTCTCTCTCGCTCTGTGGTGTCTCTCTCTCTCTGTCTCTCTCGTTCTCTCTGTTGTTCTCTCGTTCTCTCTCTCTGTTGTTCTCTCGTTCTCTCTGTTGTTCTCTCGTTCTCTCTCTGTTGTTCTCTGCTTCTCTGTTGTTCTCTCGCTCTCTCTGTTGTTCTCTCGTTCTCTCTGTTGTTCTCTCGTTTCTCTGTTGTTCTCTCGTTCTCTCTCTGTTGTTCTCTCGTTCTCTCTCTCTCTCTCTCGTTCTCTCTCTCTCTCTCTCGTTCTCTCTCTCTCTCTCTCTCGTTCTCTCTCTCTCTCTCTCGTTCTCTCTCTCTCTCTCTCTCTCTCTCTCTCTCTCTCTCTCTCTCTCTCTCTCTCTCTCTCTCTCTCTCTCTCTCTCTCTCTCTCTCTCTCTCGTTCTCTCTCTCTCTCTCTTTCTCTCTCTCTCTCTCTCTCTCTCTCTCTCTCGTTCTCTCTCTCTCTCTTTCTCTCTCGTTCTCTCTCTCTCTCTCTCTCTCTCTCTCTCTCTCTCTCTCTCTCTCTCTCTCTCTCTCTCTCGTTCTCTCTCTCTCTCTCTCTCTCTCTCTCTCTCTCTCTCTCTCTCTCTCTCTCCTTCTCTCTCCCTTTCTCTCTCTCTCTCTCTCTCTCTCTCTCTCTCTCTCTCTCTCTCTCTCTCTCTCTCTCTCTCTCTCTCTCTCTCTCTCTCTCTCTCTCTCTCTCTCTCTCTCTCTCTTCTCTTTCTCTCTCGTTCTCTCTCTCTCTCTCTTTCTCTCTCGTTCTCTCTCTCTCTCTCTCTCTCTCTCGTTCTCTCTCTCTCTCTTTCTCTCTCGTTCTCTCATATAACTACATATATATCTTTCTTCTTTCGCATTATCTCTCACTTCTTTTCCCTATTCGTGATCTAAAAATATCTCAAGTATTCAAAATATTTTCTGCACAGATAAAACACTTTGCCTCCGCCCTGTTCCAATTCTTTATTTCTGTGACACCAGATGTCTTTTTAATGTGGTTTTTGATGGAGGTGATTGGCCCAAGATTTTTAGTGTTTTGGTCAGGAACTTTGGGGAAAATGTCAGATGATTTTGAGAAAATAATTGCCAAAGATTGCTTAGATTTATTTTCTTTTGGGAGGTAATGATAAAAAATAAGCAAATATATAATGCTAGCCAATAATGCCTGGATTAAATTCACTTTTGAGATAATTTTTAAGCTGGGTATAAATTTTTCTTCTATTAATGAAAACTAGTAGTAACTGTGGACATTTTGCCATTTGAATTTTCTGATGATTCGTAATGCTAAAGTTAACAATTAAATAAGCTCTTTGCAAGTTCTACAACTGTCAAATATCTGTGTAAATTCTCTTATTGCATGAGTTGAACAACTTTAGCAAAATATTATAATAGCAATCATAAGTATATGTACCCCACCTCCTGCCATAAAAAAAGAATACCTAAGGATTAAAATGCATTTTTTAATAAACAAAAAGAATTTCTGGAATCTTTTTTTATAATAATTTAAAACCTAAGCTAATAGATTAAATTTAATTTAAAAATAAGCAAAATACATTGCTGCATTTCAAACCAAATTTAAATTGATTGGAATTACTTTTTTTTTTTTTTTGGCGGGGGGGGGGGTCAGTAAAATCTGCCATATTGACAAATCTTTATTTTAAAAAAATCTTTAAAAAATAAAATATACTTTTTAAAAATATTATTTGAAAAAAATTAACAGATTTAAAGTTTAATTAATCTGAATTTAAACAAATATTAATTATTTTAAGTTTAAAATATGACAGAAGAGCATTTTTAATATGGAGGTTGATGTTTTTCTGAGTTATTGATAACTCTTTCAATAAACTTATGGCAATTGTTTCTACAGGTGACAAAACAGTAAACATTTTTTTAATAATTTTTCCTTTAACTACGATAAACATGAAACATTACCAAAAAAGGAATTTCTTTTAATTTCTTAAAATTAAGAGTAAGGGGTAACATATCGGTATTTTTAGATTGGAAGCATTTTCTTCTTTTTCTTTTATCCTTAGATAAAATAATGGTTTAAGTTGTACTAATTATTCCCATATCTAGAGGAAGAAGAGATTAATCCAAAGGTATTTGTATGTAAGTGAATATTATAAATGTAACTGGAATCAAAACTTGGTTTGCCAGTTTTCAATTCTGAACAGTTATTCATTACACCACCCACACATCCAACCTTACAGCAACTGGTATTCCCAAGTGCTCACCGCTAAGCTATAAAATAATATATATATATATCTCAATCAATTGATGAAATGGCTCTCAGCTCCTTGGAAATCTTGTTATATCTTATGTTAGGTCTTCTTGGTTAGGTTGAGAACTTTTCATTATTTCTTTATTTATATACTTAAGTGTTAGGTCAGTCAGTTAAGTGCTATACGTGATACACACTTAGAGATCATGTCTCAACAGAAGCATGACTGACTGGGTAGAATATTTTTCTGCAGTAGACTGGTTGCCAACCAAGGCTATAGGGTGCAATCTGTCCTGCTATTGGACCCATAGCTGTACAGAGAAGTGATGAATTAATATCTTTTTCGAGGACATTTGCGCATAAGTGAATGCAGTGAATTCAACTGAAATTCGAACTCCGCTCTGAAATTTCTCATTCCAAGCCACACCATAACACATCTCCACCAACTTCTGGATAACTGAGTGAAAATAAAGAAAAAAAAATTCTAGGTAACACATTTCAGCGTAAGGTAATGTTTTTATCGATAGGGTTATATTATGTAAAGGAAGGGAAAGATGTAAATGTCAACTCTAAGGTGGGGGGAATATGATGAAGATGTAGGAATGCTCAGTGTTAAAAATTTCTGGCATCTGATTTGTCTAGATGCACAATTCAGCTGATCTCATTTGACGTTTCTATGCTTTTGTTTTTATTGCTGTTGCTTTTAATTCGCTCATGTAACAAAAGATTTATTACGAAAGGTGGAAGGATGTAAGAACCTTGTTGCAAATTTATGTCTCCAATTCTTATGCATTACACAGAACTTTTCTATTTTGTCATTCTGTTACCCGTTTTTCTGATACCTAGAAATTTGTTACATTTTTCTTTGCATGTCACGTTTGACTGTCACAGAATAGTGTTTTGATGTTGGGAATATGTTGTTGCTGTTGTAGATAACTGTCATGGTGGCATCACCAACAAACTAAATGAACTCTTCCAACCATTACTTATACCTCACAAGAGGTGAGAGGAAGTAGCCTGAAGAGAGCGCTCTCAGAGCTGCCTGAAATCAGCTGAGAGTCGGTCTAGGAACACTACCACCTTAACAACCATTCAGTCAAGTGCCATACGTGAAACACGCTTGGACAATGATATCTCAAAAGAGACATGACTGACTGGGCAGAAGATTATCCCACAGTAGGTTGCCATTGCTTTCTGCGGTAGACTGGTTGCCATCCAAGGCTATAGAACTTAATCTGTCCTGTTATTTAACCCATAACTGGAAGGAAGAGATGGATTAATACCTTTCCCAAGGGTATTTGTGCGTAAGTGAATGCAATGAATTCAACTGGAATTTGAACTCGGCTCCCCAATTTCTCGTTCTGAGCCGATATTTACTGCACCACAACGTACAACCATTACGAGTCCTAATTGTAAGGCTGAGAATCATAGTATTCCACACTAACTCGTATTATCGTTCCTGCTAACCAAGTTCCAAGTATTGTATTCTTTCCGTATTTAATATGTATTCGTATTTTCCTATTTGGTTATTTTTGGATTATTCTTAGTGAACCTTTAACCGGGTCCACAACAGGCTTTTGTCAGTTTTGGTCATCCATACTTAAGCTATCCCATGAAATGCTTGGAAATATAAATGGGCATATGGGTATATAAAGTTGAAAAATAGCCTGACTTGTTTTGTGTATTACAAAGCAACAGACACTGGCTTCTGCATAAATATTTGTGTGTTCAAGCATGCTCCTAAGAAATAAAGTTTCTGAGAATTTTGTCTTTTTTCCAAAAAACTCATGAATACAATATGTCTTGTAAAAGTCTGGTGATCAGCTAAGTCGCCATTTGTGTAGAAAATACCAACTTGTAAAAGGCTGAGAGAGTGTTTGCCAAGAACCATTTGTAATAAAGGAAGTATACGTCTATATTATGGAACTGAGGCCAATCTATCAGAGATAACAGTAAAGTTTGAGACAATGACCTGAATTTATTACTTAGAGGCTTTACATATGTGCATTAAAACTGGCATATAGTGAATGCTTATAAGCCAGTCAAGTGCAGAATTTGTAAAGGAAAAGCAGCAAAGTTATTGGTGATTGTGCAACACTACAAAATGATTTTGTTGTGGAAAAAACCTTTGTATAATTGAGATTACACTTTTCAAATGAAATTGTAGCCTTTTTTGAGGTATTTCACTGTAATCTAAACTTATTTATAAACGGAACTTTGTGTGTGTATGTCCGTTACCTATAGACTCCAAAACGGTGGAACCGATCTTATTGAAAATTTACACAGTTGTACTATAAGCGTCTGCAAGTGTTCTTAGCTAGGTTTTGTGTCAAGGTACCCCCAATAAATATCAATAATCAAAAAATCAGGTTATAGAAGGAGTGATCCGATTTTAATCAAATTTGATACACTCATAGACAAAGACATAAGAAATGATATTCAGAAGTTTCAAGGTTGCAGTTCTTACAATAATGTAGAAAATCGATTTTTATATATATATATATATATATATAAATTGTGGATTTGTATAAAGGACATACAGTCAGATAAACAGACACAAAGGCAAGATGTGTGTGTGTGTC
This sequence comes from Ascarosepion bandense, assembly GCA_037127315.1. NCBI lineage: Eukaryota > Metazoa > Mollusca > Cephalopoda > Sepiida > Sepiidae > Ascarosepion > Ascarosepion bandense. Next base: position 3,065,518 of record JBBBDQ010000942.1, read on the forward strand.
TGTTTATCTGACTGTATGTCCTTTATACAAATCCACAATTTTTATCCGATTCTCACCAAACTTCACACAAATATTCTTTAGGCTAAGTCTGGGCTCCAGGACCATGGATTAGTTTTAAAGCTTTCATTACACCCGGGCAACACAGGGCTATACTGTTAGTTCTATAATAGTTTTATGGAATATCTTTTAAAAGGTAATGTTTTAGGCATTAAAAAATATGGTATTTTTCAGTGTCTGCTTGTACAAAGTAAAACCTACTATTTGGCTTTTTATATGCAGTTATCCTTTATAACTGCAAATGAAGCAATTTATACGAGTGCATTAAATGATTATATGTTGATGGGAATTTATATATAAAACCAGCTGAAGAGAATTTCCATCATTACAATTTGATGGCACTATTGTAAATGATGGGAATTTCTGCAGAAGTTAATTTGTGAAAAGACGGCTGTTTTTTATCACATATTTTCTGTTCTGAGCAATTTCTACAGAAAGGAAAAGAGGTTATTAGGTACACAGAATTTAGGGTGATGATTCCAAGATCAGATAAATTGTTATAAGCTTTTTTTTTTTTTTTTTTTTTTTTTACATAGGAGGATTTTAATTTCACAGTCACACTTGATGATTTTGAATTAAACTCATCATTAATATTTGGCCATATTAAATAATTGGCCATATTTAAATGTAATTGGTAGAAATGCCCCACAAACAGAATTGACAAAGTTTGTAATTCACAACAAAAAGAGAAAGAACAGAGCAAAAATAATATGAAGCAAAAAATATATGCAAAGTAAAGTAATGAGGCAAAATGTTCATAAACCAAGAATGGTGTTAACACGCAAAAGGGGATGCAGACAAGCAATTGCTGCCTTCTAGACAAGAACGAACAGAACTATTTTAATGGCTAGGATGAAATCCCAGCATAGATCAGTATTATTTTGTTATTTGTTGATTTTTGTCGAGCCTTTAGCTGTCAGTGAATTTGTGAAGAAATGTTTGGCGCTCTATGCCCTCATCAGGTTAATAACTGAAGTTCTCAAGTGCTATTTCACCCTTTCTGCCGGTGAGCTACAATGTGTCTTCTTTGTTTCGCAGTGCGTCTTCCTTTAACTGTTTTGTTTTTGTTTACGTTGCCAGGAATATATATATATATATATATATATATATTTTTTTTTGTTTCCTGTCATTAACCTGACAAGGGCATGGAGCGCCGAAAATTTGTTCACAAATTCACTGACAGCTAACGGATTGACGAAAATTGTCAAATAATAAAATAATACATCAATGCTGTTAAAAAGGAATATGAATACATAGATCAGTATGTTTGTCTAAAAATTTGAATGAGGAAATGTTTTTGCAGGATGAATTTCATTTTTAATTCATTCGATGAGGAGTATTACTCTGCTGTTCTCTACTATATCTTACCAGCAAGTTTCTTTATCTCTTCATCTTCTGTCTATCTGTTTTTACTTTGCATTGGGCATCAATTAAGCACCCTTTTACTCCATCTGTTATCCTTTCTTCTTGCATTTCTGTTGTTTAGCCATTCAAAGATTTCTCTGACTTTTGTCTGTTTTCAGATCCATGTTATCCTCTTTTTATTGTTTCATGGAAATACTCAGCAAATTACTGCACATTACAATTGCAATACTGGACTGACAGCTAGGTCTCATAATTTTACAGGTGAAATGGCTGGATGTAACACTAAGTTCTACAGGATGCGATGGATAAATTGTCCTCTGTATTATGCAAAAATGAAAATAACACTAACATTGCAATTTAAGATATTTTTGTGTAATTTTGGTAAATATATCTTGAAATAAAAAGTAAATTTGTTTTAAAAAAAATCACCATTGGGTTAAATCATGGTCTTTAGATGACTTCAGAATCTCCTGCATCTCTTCTAGGTGGTTTCCATGTTTAAGTTGGTGAATGCGGCCATAATTCTTGCCTTCAGTTCATCGTTGATACTACAAAGGGTTTTGTTGGTCTCTTACTCAATTGTGCCCCACACATAATTATCTAAGGTTGCAGTGTGGGAAGTTGCTTCCTCTTTGCGAAGCCTTCCCGCCTTGCACTTCCTCTTTGCGAAGCCTTCCCGCCTTGCACTTCCTCTTTGCGAAGCCTTCCCGCCTTGCACTTCCTCTTTGCGAAGCCTTCCCGCCTTGCTTCCTCTTTGCGAAGCCTTCCCGCCTTGCACTTCCTCTTTGCGAAGCCTTCCCGCCTTGCACTTCCTCTTTGCGAAGCCTTCCCGCCTTGCACTTCCTCTTTGCGAAGCCTTCCCGCCTTGCACTTCCTCTTTGCGAAGCCTTCCCGCCTTGCACTTCCTCTTTGCGAAGCCTTCCCGCCTTGCACTTCCTCTTTGCGAAGCCTTCCCGCCTTGCACTTCCTCTTTGCGAAGCCTTCCGCCTTGCACTTCCTCTTTGCGAAGCCTTCCCGCCTTGCACTTCCTCTTTGCGAAGCCTTCCCGCCTTGCACTTCCTCTTTGCGAAGCCTTCCCGCCTTGCACTTTCTCTTTGCGAAGCCTTCCCGCCTTGCACTTTCTCTTTGCGAAGCCTTCCCGCCTTGCACTTTCTCTTTGCGAAGCCTTCCCGCCTTGCACTTTCTCTTTGCGAAGCCTTCCCGCCTTGCACTTTCTCTTTGCGAAGCCTTCCCGCCTTGCACTTTCTCTTTGCGAAGCCTTCCCGCCTTGCACTTTCTTTCTTTGCGAAGCCTTTCCCGCCTTGCACTTTCTCTTTGCGAAGCCTTCCCGCCTTGCACTTTCTCTTTGCGAAGCCTTCCCGCCTTGCACTTTCTCTTTGCGAAGCCTTCCCGCCTTGCACTTTCTCTTTGCGAAGCCTTCCCGCCTTGCACTTTCTCTTTGCGAAGCCTTCCCGCCTTGCACTTCCTCTTTGCGAAGCTTTCTTATGGCTATCCAGCCAATTTTCCAGCCAATGTCTGTTGTCATTTTTTGTTTTAATTACGATTTTTTCTTGTTCTTTCTTTCTTTTTTGCTTCTCACATTTTCTCACACTCACTACCCCCTTGCATCTTACTGGTCTTATTGCTTGCTTGGGGTGAAGTGAATAAAAAAAACAAATTGATTTTGTAACAAAATTCAAATAAAAAAAGATAAAGCAAAATAATTTTTCTTTTTTCAGTGTCTGTGTTAGGATTTCTTAAGTCTTACCAGAAAATCTCTCCATCTCATCCCACCATCTGTATTTTCCTTTTACATTTACTATGCCTTAGTTACCAACCAACCAATCTTTTGCTCCATCTATTATTCTTTTTGCTGTTTCTTCCAGAATTTTATTTTTGTTCCAAATTTTACATTTTATGATAGTCCATATTTTACTTGGTTCTCTTATCCTTATTGAATTCTTTAGGTCTCTAAAGGGTTATCCTTAGCATTGCTTTTCCCACTGATTGTTTCTTTTTGTTTTTGAATTAATTTCCATATTTTGCACTTCTGTTATAGCCAGCAAGATACATTTCATATTCACCTATGCATTCCTCATCTATATTTTAGTCAATATTTTCCATCCCATGATATTAAATGTGATTTTTTTTCCTCTGGTCTTACTTTAATGTTATCACCTGTTCACACAATAGATGTATTCCTGGCTTCTTCCAGTTCCTCATCTATTTTGAGTATCTTTTCCAGAATGTTTGAACTGAATATTACTTTTCTTTTATTTTTATTCATTTTTTTAGCCTACATTAAGGCTTTTCTTATTTAAGCAATTAAGCATTTCTTCTAATACATCCAGAAATTTAAATACGAGTAAAGTGTTATTGTTAAATCCTAGATACTTATAAATATTCCCTGTTCATGTTTGCACCTATCATTTCTTGTTGATTCTCTGGTAGATAGCATCTGGCAGCAAGGCCTCTGATTGAGAGGTTGTGAGGAGCATGGAACCACCTCTTAATTGCTGCTCTTCCCAGGTCCACCCTGACCTGGAGTGGTAGCACCTGTTAGGGTCCTGTCAATGAGCAAATAGTTACCCCTGCAAAAAAAAAAACTGGGGTCAAAACACTATGAAAGTATAAAAATACACTGGTAAGAAGGAAAGTTCCACTTGAGCAGCTTTTTCATGTGAAACACTGCTCTGTGGAATCAACTCCCAAGAGGATGTTTCCCCAATTACTATAATCTTAACTTGTTTAGGTTTGTTTTCTTCCCAATTTTCTGCATAAACTGTGTCTCTCTTACCCTGTAACCCTCTACCTTGAGTGCACCCCCTAGATCTTGTTCAGGGTTAACCTCACATTTTTAAAAAAGAAAAAAGTAGGATATTAACAAAAGGATTATAAAAAGTTATTGAAAATAAGTTGACTCCTAATATAGAATAAAGACTGGAAAAAAGGAGTGAGACAAGGAGACAGAATTTCACTTCAACTGTTTATGGCAAGATTGGAAAGTAACTTCCATAGTTTGAGTTTTGTTTAACAGCATATCAATACCTTTGTGGGTTATTTCATGCCAAAAAGGTGAGGTTTTAAGGTATTTTTTTAATGTTCAGTTATAGTGAGAAGGTTGATTTAGTCAGATTTAATGAAAAATTTATTGTCTTTCTTTTTCTTTTTTTTTTTTATATTACTGTCTTTCTCTCTGCCTCATTAGATTTGTTGTTTATGGATGTTGGCATGTTATTTATTTTTTTCCTTATCTCAGGTCCTAGATTGAAATTTTAAGGTACTTTATTTTCCTGTATATAGCCAAAGAAGAAGAAAAAATGAAGAGAAAGAATCTTTGGTCCTTACGTATTATCGGGAGGACCTTTGATTTTTACTTTTTCTTTTTTTTTCCCCGCTTATAACACCAAGGAACTGGAAAAATCAGGCTTTCATCACCTCAACGTCAACCACAAGTACAACTTTGTGGATTCGAACACCGGGGCTCATACGCAGACAGTGGAACGCCTATGGGGATCGACAAAGTGGCGAAACAAGAAGCACTGTGGCACTGCACGTCACCATTTGGAGTCGTATTTGGCCGAATTCATGTGGCGGAAGCATGTTGCCTGTACTGATGTCTTTGAGTCACTTTTGGAAGCAATTGCAACGTTCTGGCCTCCGGAATTACAAATGTAATGTTATTTTATTGTTTTAACCGTTTCAATAAATAATTTACTTTAATTTTTGAGTCGTTTTTTTTAAAGGTCCTCCCGATAATACGTAAGGACCGAATCTTTTTTGTTATTTATCAAGAGAAAAGATTAGGAAAGTATTAACTGAATAATAGTAGATTAAATATTTTCAACTCACAGGAAAAGACATTGAGTATGCAGGTAGACATTATGAGTAAGCAGAATTGGAGAGGGAGGTACCATTTTTCTTTGTTGTTGCATTTGAACAATATTGTTTTTTGGATAGCTCATGAAACAGACCAGTGGTAAGGTAGGAGGTAGTTTACAACAATAACTATAGACTTAGATAAGGGTAAGATTTTAGTGCTAAGAGAAGCATCCTCTTGGGAGTGGCCCTTGGGATGAATATGCCCTAATATAACTTAGGTCTTACTGATGAAATATGAATAGAATGAGGATGGTCCACCCCTGCGGATATATCATGGCAGAAACCACATCCTAAACAGGAAACAAGGGATGAGCCTCTTCACCTGTTCAATAGATGTGGGTGGAGTGTGAACCGGGTGATAGTTTAGTCTATCTACTTCAATCACACTAGCAATGTGTTGAGGCCTTTTAGGGCCAGGAAGTAAGATAAGAAAACAAGAAGGTAGGTTGAACTAGTGTATTTTAATAACAGAACATATATATAAAATAAGTGTTATTAATCAGCAGATAGAAGTGTCTGTCCAAACTGCCTCCCTTAGGAAGTCTCGCAGTTAGTATTTATGAAGGAGGAAGAGTTCATTCCAATATAGATAGGACACCATAACACTGTGTTACTGATGTTATGTCAGTGAGAAAGTGGCTGCAATGTGGAAAATAATTCATCACCCACAAATCTACATAAATGCTATTGAACACTTAGCAGATGAACGTAACAAAATTTTTGTCTTTGACTCTTGCCGCATTTAATGCTAAATTTTTAGAAGCTTACAAGTTCAAAATGAAACATTTTAATAAAAAAATCCATCAATAATTATCAATTGTGTGGTCTTGAAGTAACTTAACAGCCAATTAGAGGGAACCTTACCGTGCATGTATAAACAAAAACTCTCCTATGTGATCTTTTGAACTTTCACTATCACATGAACAATGATCAAGCAAGTAATTTGTTCAATCATGACAGATTATGTGCTCTCTCCCAGAAACTGTGACTAAGGTCTGCTCAACGTAGTTTCAGTATATGTTGGACTTTTTGGTACATATTTTTACTGGTGAGATACCCATGAGCCAACCCATTTTATAGTTCACCAATAGAATGCTTAACCAATCATGACGCTTAAAATATTCAATGTGACATGTATAAAAGGTGGCCATATTTTTCTGAGTATTGGAGATCAAATCTGATTCAGGAGGGTGTCTGATTTGGGAGTGATAATCTTTGCTGTTGTTTTATTGAACAGATTACGTGCTGCGAGGATACTCTATATCCATAACCTATGACGGACATGGTCAACAGATGGCAAGAGGATACTCTATGTTCATGAACAGTATTAATTTTACCAATAGTATAAACCACAGGTTGTCTCTGTGGGTGTTGAAGATGTGCCAAAGATTTATCTCACTGAAGCAAGAGAAAGCGAATTGTTTATAAATGTGCTTGTAGACATCATAGACTTACAAAGCAAACTTTGGCAAATCAATGTTGAAATTACACAGAGAACAAGGATAACACAAGCAAGAGTTCTCAGTCTCTTGCCCGAGACCTAGGAAAGATAAAGAGTTGACTTTTGGTTTCAAGGCAGTTGATTTTTAGGACTTTTGAGATCCAAAGGCGAATTAGCATGGCGAAGGAAGCATTCCAAAAGTTGAGCAAAGTATTAAGAAACAGGACAATTTTGCTAGAAACAAAAGAGTACTGGATTGCTATGTGATGTCGGTTCTTCAATATGGCAGTGAATGCTGGACAATATCATCAAAGATGAAGGAAAAACTTGAAGCAACTGAAATGCGGGTCTACAGAAGCATGCTGTATATAAAGTGGGGGATCAATTCCATATAACAATCAATTTATGAACTGACCCCTCACTTTGTGGTCACAGCAGTTTCTATACCTTTATATTCCTGAGATCCAAAAGCACAAGGATGCATTCCAGAAGTTAGGTAAAGTATTAAGAAACAGGACAATTTCACTAGAAACAAAGAGAGTACTGGATTGCTATGTGATGTCGGTTTTTCAATATGGCCATGAATGTTGGACAATATCTTCGAAGATGAAGGAAAAACTTGAAGCAGCTGAAATGTGGTTCTACAGAAGGATGCTGCAGATATCATGGACTGAGCATGTGAGCAATGACGAGGTTTTGGAAAGGATGTAAACGAAAAGGAAATTAATACCGAGCATCAGGAAGAGACAAAGTTCCTGGAACATGCAATGAGGAAGAAGGGCTTGGAGAACCTGATACTAACAGGCCAGATAGAGGGAAAAAGAGACAGGGGAAAGCAATGGATAATATATTTGAAGGACCTGATCAGGTGGATGACGAAACAAGGGTTGCATGGTGCAACAGAAAAAAGCGTGCTAAGAGCCACCAGGGATAGGGAAGAGTGGAGGGCCATGATGTCCTTAAAGGACATGGCACATAAAAGAAGGCTATAGCCGTGTCCCAGAGAAAAAGAGCAAGAGTACTGTTTATGGTGTGCAGGAAATAGTCCCGAACAAAGTGTTGTTCTGGTTTCCACATTAGCTATCAGTGGGAACAGATTCAAGTGAACATTTATTTTCTTACCACCCACACTTTGTTTAAATACTACCGAAGAAATACCAATATACCTGAGCAGGCATCTGTAACAAGGATTGGTTTGTTGATCTCACAGATGGAGATGTTTGGAAAACAAGAGTAGCTGGCTATATCACACACAAACAGACACACACAAAACAGATATCATTAATTGCAGGTAGTTACAAAAGAAGTAAAAAAAAAAAATTGGCAAGGATTTTGTCATGACCATGTTAGCACAAAATGACTTTTAAATCAGAAATTTTGCAGATATCCTTACCATCATTTGTATCAGTCTTCCTATTCTAAATCTTGGATAATATTAAATTCACAGAATTTATCTTGTGGGGATAATTTAACATGAATAACAGAAGAAAAAAATGAAACTCAAGCCCAAAAATGCCTCCATGTTATCAATAAATTTTCACATTACGGTAAAATAATTAAAGCCTGATTTCAGAGTGGGTAAAGTTTTATTTTAAAATATCGTGAGGAATGAATCTTCTATTTTTGTTCAGTGGGAAGTGTAATCAACCTATCTACCTTGGTTTTATCAGCCATATTTCTTTATTAATACTTGAATAAGATTGTAAATGTACCAATCCAAAATAGTATTAATTTCAACATTGCTTAAGGATGAGTATATAAGCTTGTATACTTTATAATGCCAGCAGGTTTTGATGGTTGGTGCTTAAGTGCAAAGAAGAGCATAAAAATAGAAATATTTTCAGTGGTTTTATGCTAGAATATTGCTGAAGAATGTCTTAGTCATTTGCAGTAGAATAACTAAAAATACTCTTGAATTCATTCAGGAGTTTCTCACTCTACTTAGAATAGGATTATGTGGCGAGCGCAGTTCAGTACAGACACAAGAAAGAAGCCTCAGATAACCAACACCAGTTACATCTGGGTTTTTCCCATTAACATTGGGACAATTTGGCATATCTAGATACAGGCCTCTCTGCAACTGGTCAATATCTGGGACTTTTTAAGATGCCTTATACCATGTGGATGTGCCTTGGGGTGCAGTGGATATTGGCCCGGGACAAGAAATCGGGGAACCAATTTCAAATTCCAGTTGAATTCGTTGCATTTACTTACGCGCAAATACCCCTGGGGAAAGTTATCAATCCATCTCTTCCCTCCAGTTATAGGTTAAATAACAGGACAGATTGGATTTTATAGCCTTGGGTGGCAACCAGTTTATTGCAGAAAGTAATGATAACCTACTGTGGGATAATCTTCTGCCCAGTCAGTAATGTCTCTTTAGAGACATGATCGCTCAAGCAAGTATGGCACTTAACTGACTATGCCATAAAAGCAGTGGGGAAACCAGTAGTTGGTAAGACACTGTGTCTTCTAAAGTTGTTCCAGTGGGTAATTTTGTTCCTCAAGTTGCTGTGGATTTTGAGGCCGTGTAATTTTTGTTACCTCTCATTTCTGCCTAGTACCCACATAGAGAGAGCAATTGGGTAGCCCCCACCCCACCTCAACGCATTCGTGTTTTACCTTAAAACAGGTGAATAGAGAAACGAAGTATAAAATGTTTGGTCATTATTTTGTTTATTGTAAAATTCCAAGTTGTTTTTTAGACTCTTGCTCTGATTACTGCAGCATTTTGGACTTTGTCGACCTTGTAATCTGTTTGGAATGTATGTGCATTGTGGTGCAGTAGATATCAGCTTGGAATGACAAATCAGGGAGCTGAGTTCAAATTCCAGTTGAATTTCTTGCATTCACTTTCGCACAAATACCCTTGGGAAAAGTATTAATCAGTCTCTTCCCTCCAGTTATGGGTTAAATAATAGGACAAATTGGTTTCTATAGTCTTGGCTGGCAACCAGCCTACTGCAGAAAGCAATAGCAACCTACTGCAGGATAACCTTCTGCCCAGTCAGTAATGTCTCTTTCGAGACATGATCACCCAAAAAGCGTGTATCACATAACTGACTGAATATATTTGGAAAGAGAACTTCTATGTGCCAGGTCCCTTCAGGACATAGGCAATCATGGCTTTCCTCATCATTGCTCACATGCTAATCTATGATATTCGCAGCATCCTTCTGTAGAACCACATTTCAGTTGCTTCAAGTTTTTCGTTCATCTTTGATGGTATTGTCCAGCATTCACTGCCATATTTAAGGACAGACATCACATAGCAATCTTGTACTCTTTTCTTTGTTTCTAGCAAAATTTTCCTGTCTCTTAATACTCTGCTCAGCTTCTGGAATGCATCCTTGGCTATTCCAATTTGTCTTTGGATCTCAGGGTCGCACTTTCCATCTTCCGTTAGAACACTTCCCAAGTACTTAGTTTTGTATCTCCAAACTGTAATTGGCATTTTGGGCTCCTCTGTTTGCTGCATTCCGTTTTCTTGTAATTTATTTGTAGTCCTTTCTTTTGACTTTCTTCATCTACCTTTTTTAGGGTTTTTTTCCATGTCAGCTATCAGCACTGAATCATCTATGTATCTTCTGTTTATGGTCCCCAAATACTGTCAAAGAAAATGATTGCAAATAACGTACTAATAACACATTGCACAGCCAATTTGATATTTTATCTTCAGAGTTGTTTGACAATACTTTTAACTAATATCTGGAATGCTTTTCTGAGTTAGTTTTTACCCTTTGTCCATCCGTTATGCATAGAATGTGTGCGTCAGAGACAAAAAGTGACTTGCAAAGACATGGCGCTTTTCAGTGATACATTTGTTTCACCAAACTAATGCATCCTCAATTTATGTTCTCATGTGATTAAATCCTTTCTCACTTACTGTTATCTTCTCAGAGTTTTCCTGCAGTAATTGTTACTCAAACTTTGTAACAGTAAATATGAAGGGAGGCTTGAAAATATGATTAATGGTAGACATAAAGAAGGCTTGTCTAGTTTTTAATGTTGTCAACATGAGAAGTTTGGAGGTAGTGCGAACTAATATATATAATATATAATAATGAGCTATATACATATATATGAGTTGACTCCATGGACTCTTTTCCCCCTAAAGCTGAAAAACATTTTGAATTACATGAAAAAATGCATGCATGAAAAGTAATATTAAGATTATATTAAACCTGGAAAAGAACAGGACAAGATATTATACGTGATACACACTTTGGGTGATCATGCCTCAAAAGAGACATGACTGACTGGGCAGAAGATTATCCCACAGTAGGTTGCCATTGCTTTCTGCAGTAGACTGGTTGCCAGCCAAGGCTATAGAACCCAATCTGTCCTATTATTTAACCCATAACTGGAGGGAAGAGATAGATTAATACCTTTCTCAAAGGTACTTGCGCATTAAGTGAATGCAATGAATTCAACTGGAATTCGAACTCGGCACCCTGATCTCTCGTTCCAAGTCAATATCCACTACACCACAACGCACAAGATATTTTAGTGAAGCAAAACAATAATAAATATCTTACTTAAAATAATGTAGTTAAAAATAATTCAAATTTTATTTTTAGTTGCAATATTTGAAAAAACTTCTTATTTTTTACTTCACTAGAATATCTTGTTTTGTTCTTTTCCAGGTTTAATATAATTTTAAGAATATTACTTTTCATGAGCGCATTTTTCCATGTAATCCATAATTTTTCCAGGTTTTGCTATTAGTTTAATATAAATTTGATGCTGAAAACTGCATCAAAAAATATTAAAAGAAAAAATATTTATATGCAATTGATTAAAAAAAAAACAATAAAAAAATTGATTTATAATTAATTCTGATAAAATAAGTGATGAGCAAAGTTTGACAAAAAAGATATATCATTAGAACTTAAATGTTGAAAACTGCATCCAAAAATATTAAACAGAGAAAAGTAATAAAGAATAAGATTTATTATTAAAAGCATTAGTCACTAATTAGTTATGTAGTTAGTCTCCCTTTTCGGTCTTCACATATTTTGATGTAACTTTTGTTCTACTGAACCAAAATTCAAATTTTTTTTTCAAAATGTAGCTAAGGTGTCCTGTCTAACGCTGTGAACTGTTTAAAATTTTCTTGAGAACTGAATTCGTGGTTGAAGCTTCCTAGATTCACCCAGTGTCAGAATTAAGAATATATTCAACCACAGTAGTGGTTGAATGATAATTTAAACAACTTTCAAGTTATATTTTCATTTTATTTGAAAGATAATAGCCTAAAGTTAATACATAAAAAAAGCAAAAATTATTTTATGTTCTTAAATAAAGGTTTGATATCCTTCTTTACTCAACCTTTTGTTTACAGAATTTTCCTTACAGTCTTAACCAGCAGTTATAAGTGTTATACAAACTTTTTAACATTATTAAGAAAAAAAAGTATAACAAAGTTTAAATTAGACAAAAACAGTTACTAGATAGATTGTTTTATACTGTTTTTAAATAATTCTACTGATTGTTATATTGAAATATATCACTGAAGGTTTCTCATATCAACAGACATCTGGAGAAGGCCCACTGAGAACAACATCTGAAATTATTTAACTATTTACATCGTTAGGATTATTGTCCTTATTTTGTTCCCATATTTATGACGTTTTTGACCATTGTATGTTTCTACCTTCCTCAAGGACTCATGATCCAGTGAATGAATGTTTGTTGGATCCAGTGACTTGACCCAAAGTGTTATGATTTCGATACCTAAATACGGCAAAGGTGAACAAAAAAAATAAAGAAAAAAACAAACTAAGAGTTACAGAGAGAGATAACTAATACTGAGATATCAGGAATAGGCATGACCCATGGAACTAGAACGTTTTATACTGGTGAACAAAATAAAGGGTTCAGTTTGAAATTCTGATCAACTGAAGAAGGTCGGAGCATGCGACAGCTGAGAATATGGCAACAAAGGTGAAGACAACAGTCCAAACAATGTAAATAGTGTAAATAATTACAACACCTCATCTCAGAAATAGACAGATTTTAAAGAAGGCCTAAGCATACACCAGCCGAAATATGGTGTATATGGCAACAAAGATGAAGACAACAGTCAGTATAATGTTAATAGGGTAAATAATTACAACACCTCATCTAAAAATAGACAAACACCTGAAATGTTATAACAGCAAGGATAATTATTTCGTCTGTGTCTAAATAATAAAAACTTGTCATCTATGAAATTCAGATAGAAATTTTTGTTATGATTTTTAAGTTTATTAAATGTAGAAACAAACACAAAAAAAATAGAGCAATGAAAGAGAAAGGGATTTTTGTATTTTCTTTTCATTATAAAACTAGGTGAGCAGGAAAAAAAATGTAACATCTTCATTTCAACTGTCATCCTGTTCATCAGTATGATGGCCATCAAGTACAGTCAATTAATGTTATCAGTGTTGAATGAGGTGCTTATTAGATGAAGTTTTTTTTTTTTGCTCTCTCTCTCTCTCTGTGAAGGGCGGTGAGTGGTTCGACACAAGTAGGAAGATCCAGTTCAATGTTGTCTTTTTCTGCATTGCACTTCTATCAACAACACCCACACAAAATCATCCCCCTACTCTCATCCTCTTACCACCTTCCCAGTTCTTAAATTCTTGCTCAAAGGGTTAGAAAAAATCTTCAGAGTTACCAAGAAAAAAATTGTATTACATAAAAATGTTTTGTGATAAATATGAACATAAATTTTGTTTCTTGTATATTAAAAAAAAAAAAAAAGGTAAAAACGTTATACTTGGCTTTTAAATAATAATAATAATAAACATATTAGGACTCGTGGCCAAGTAGGTATAGGCATTGGTTAGTTTTAGTGACTTGACCCAAAGAGTTGTGAGTTCAATATCTGGCTACAGCAGTGGTGAACAAATTACTTAATTGAGTTAAAGAGAGATAAATACATGGCATTCAGAAGTGGCATCATATATAGCATATAAATTATATACCCCAGTGATTGAAATAAAGGGTTTCGTTAAAAATTCCTAGCACCTAAAGAAGGCTGGAGAGTACAACAGCTGAAACTTTGTAAACATGCCAATAAAGATGAAGACAACAATCCAAGCAGTATAAAAAATATATTAAATAGTTATTTATCATTATTGTCTTATTTCACTGAAAAGTTTAACTCTTGATCAGTTTTTCACAGATATCTTGTCCTTGCGATAATTCTTCGCTATTTCCAAGGCAAATGTTCAGACAAGCTATATTCCTTAGTTCCACCAATTTGGACATTTACAGCTAGGAGCTGCCATGCTATATACACGGTCAATTTTTCTTCATTCTCATCATATTTCTTTGGAAAGAAGGAAGTTTTGACTAAGGCAATTTCTAATAGGATGCTTTCCCAGTTACTACACTCTTAATTCACAGTAGACTTTAAGAGGTTATGTATCCTACATATCCATATATAAAAATCTCCTTCAGTAACCCTGCTACTTTGAGTGGCTCTTGGGTCTTGTGTTGGGTGAACAATGATTTTTAAAAAATCACTTTAATATGATCTGTGATATCATAGGTAAGATTTGTTTTACAAACATATCAGTAGAGACCTAAAGCATTCTGGTATTAAATGTGTGGGTTATTAATTACTCTCAATCCTGTTTTAGTCATGATTTTGATTCAAACAATGTCTTCACAAATTCTGATTCTCCAAGCCCTCATTCCTTGTTACGTATCCCAGAAACTTCAACTCTCTCTTCCTGAAGTTAAAAGTAAGTTACCATTTTGTTTCCATAAATCGCAAAGAAGGGTTTGGGAGAATTAACACTACAAAATATATTAAGGACAGGAAGATGTAGTGGGCTATGATCGCCTGCATGCTGAAGAGACACAGCAGATAAAAGATGTCTTGACAAGATTTTGTCTTTCCTTCTCTCTGTTCAGTGATTTTATTGTTAACTAATTTTGTTGGTCATTATATTATGTTGTTACATAAATTTGTCTTTTATAGTTTGTTTTAAGGCTTTTAATTTATTAATAACTAGCAGTATAGCCCGGCGTTGCTCGGGTGTAATGAAAGCTTTAAAACTAATCCATGGTCCTGGAGCTCAGACTCTTTGGACGTTGGCACCAAAGACTAAAAAGCAATAGTTGTTTCCAGTTAAAGTGAAACTGTAGACTGAAAGAAAAATGACTGGATGTAAGTCAAATTTTGATTTCCTGGTATCAATATCAAATAAGTTTTTTTCATCGTAAACTGAATTTTGAAGGCTAAATAAGCCCTCTGAGTAAATGGCGTCATGGCTGAGACTAAGAACTACAATTATACCTACTTTGAGCCAAACCCGAAGCAAAAACTAAAATAAAAGGGCTGAAAAAAAATGCAGACATACAGGCAAGATAAATAGACACACACACAAACATCTTGCCTTTTATATATACATATATATATATATATATATTATAGATTTTCTGCATTATTGTAAGAACTGCAACCTTGAAACTTCTGAATATCATTTCTTATGTCTTTGTCTATGAGTGTATCAAATTTGATTAAAATCGGACCACTCCTTCTATAACCTAATTTTTTCGATTATCAATTTTCCATATTTATCAGGGGTGCCTTGACACAAAACGTAGCTAAGAACACTCGCAGAAGATTATAGTACAACTGTGTAAATTTTCAAGAGAATTGGTTCAGCCATTTCGGAGTCTATAGGTAAGGGATACACATACACACAAATAAAGTTCCATTTATAAATAAGTTGAGATTCTGATTAATCCTTTAACAATGTATTCTTTCATTGTTTCCAACCTCATGTAAATGATCCACTAATTGTTCAGTGCCTTTATGATAGAATTCACTTGGTTTTGACTTGAAAAATGAATCATGTTTTAAGCTCCATGTCATTGTTGAACAAAACACCCCTGAAATTGTTAGCCACCTTTTCCTGTTGCTTTTTATCTTCTTCATGTGTTGTGTCTTTTCAGGGGGGGTAGGTGATCGTGGACTTTAACTTGCTCCTGTTCCTTGTCATGCTTAATATTTTTCCTTTTCATATCTCTCCCAAAACTCGCTCTACCATTGATTTGCTCAAACCTATCAAGTATGTCTTGCGTTACTTTCCTTTGTTTCTCTTTTCCTCTATCCATCCTGGGAGTATTAGATTCTTCAGACCCTCCTTCCTTGTTACATGTCCTCGGCTGCCTTTTTCTGATGTCAAGTATGAGTTTTCTTTTTTGTTTGCATCCTCTCCAATACCTCATCATTTCTCACATGCTCAGTTCATGGCTCTGAAGGGGCTAAATCAGGAAAACATGGTGGGTGCAGCAGAATTTTACAACCATGCTCTTATTGCATTTTTGATGATGGTAGCTACTTATAGGCAAACATTGTCATGTTGAATAATCTCACTGTGCTGCCAGTTGAATTTTTTTCAACTGACTTGCCACTGAGTTCATTTGATCAACATAAAGTTTACCATTGATTGTTTGGTTGTTTTAAAGCATTTTTTCTTTGTACACAACAGATATTTTTAGCAGCTTTTTTTATTTTGATTAAATGCAAAAATGAGATCTTGAACGTGCTCATTGTTGTCTGCTTGGCATTCCGTCTCAAAGAAGATTCTGATGTGAAATAAAATTTCAATAACATTAGACAACAGTTTCACTGGATGATCACTTAGTAAGAATCAAAAATTCTATGAAAAATTATTCTTAGAGATCATTTGCAGAACATGAGAAAAAAAAATGAATGAATATATTTAACAACCTAATATAGTTTGTGATCTTGGTTCAAACTAAGTGGATTTTAATAAACTTGTTTATAAATGTTAGTGTAGGCTTTGGAATTTTGCGAAAGGAAAATGGTTATATAATTTGTATAGAAAAAAGCAAACATTTTAAAAATTCAATAGGTTTTACAGAAATAAATATATTTGACTAATGTACAGAAAATTTTCATCAAAAAAGTTTATTTTTTTAACTTTTTTTTATTTATATTTTTTTGGCAGTGTTAAAAGAATACATGTTTATTGTGCTTGTGGGTTAAGATATTTATAGTTAAACTGGAAATGCTTCTGAACAATAAATAATCCTCGGTGTTCAGGTACTTAGATAAATTTAGTCTGGAAGACAGATCAAGTTTCTGATTCAAGAATGTCAGTATTGTTAATGAATTTAACAGAAACAGTTGAAGTTTAAAACACCATTGATTAATAGTTTTAATTTCTTTATTTTGTTTCTGTGGAGTGAAAATCTATTCAGCCATTGTGTAACAGCAACAATTTGGATGTCCTGGCTCATTACAAAAGGTAAATAATGTTTGTCCCTGCTTTGACTATTGCTACCACATCTGGTCTGGTGCTTCTTTGTATTTAGAGATTCTAGATTAACAGACTTGATTTGCCATGAATTACTTTCTCACCACCATAACATAGCTTCCCTGTATCTTTACTGTAAATATTTTTATGTGAATTGTTCTGATGAGCTTTCCTCCATGTTACGAAGACTCTATGAATTTGAGTGCAGTACTAGGGTCTGAGTTCAAATTACAGTTGAATTCCCTTGCATTCATTTATGCGCAAATACTCTTGGAAAAGGTATTAATCTGTCTCTTCCCTCCAGTTATGGGTTAAATAACAGGACAGATTGGGTTCTATAACCTTGGCTGGCAACCAGTCTACCGTAGAAAGTAATGGAAACCTACTGCAGGATAAACCTCTACCCATTTAGTCATATCTCGTTCGAGACATGAATGCCCAAGTGTGTATCACGTATGGCATTTAATCAACTGACTAGATTGGCAGCAAGGTATCATCATCATTTTACAGTTGAAATAGCTAGATGTAAATGTTTCTTTTGCATTTCTTGCTTGTAAAACTCCCTTCCATCTTCTTACTTTCTACTTAATGTTGATCTTTAAACTTTAAATACGTAAATGCAATGGCAGTTGTTATTGCCTGTCTTTAAACTTGTTCTTTTATTGTTCTCTCTTAATGTTTTTTTTTCTCATATTCTTTCACTATCAGTAACCACCAAATGGCTTTATTGCTTTTCATGGGGTGAAATGATAAAAAAATAAAATTGCCCACAGATATAATTGAAAAGTCATGTTAGAGAAGGAAAGGATAAAAATCATTGGTTTTTGAACTTTAATATGAACAAAAAAATTGTAGAATACCTACATAGATTTTTTTTTTTTTTTTTTTTTAATCATGTCGCCCCAAGCAAGGCATTTTACTGCCACTGTTGTGCAGGGGGTTACATAGGAGGAATGTTATGAGTAGTGAGAGGTTGAAGGTGGTATAAGGAAGAGAGTAGGAGAGGGAAGAGATTACTGATGAGAGTGGGGTGGATGAGAAGGAATGTTATGAGGAGGTGTCAGGAAGAGAGTAGGAAAGGGAAGAGAGTACTGATGAGTGGGGTGGATGTAGAAAAGCATGAGAGTGAGGATGTAAGTTAGTGAGACAGGAGATGACTATTGACTTTACATTTAAATTCTTGGAGATTGTAACTGTCAGGAAAGCAAGTATGCAGAAGAGAATTCCACAGGCGGGAAGCGCAAGAAAAGAAGCTGATGGAGTAGAATTTGCGTTTACAATTTGTTTTCACAGTAAAAGTGTGGGACCTAGTTGCTAATCTTGTGGCTCGAGGAAATTCGTATATGGGGGCTACCAGTGAGCTAAGATCATCGGAGCAGAAGCTGTGAAAGTATTTGCAGAAGAGACATAGAGAAGACACACTACATGGGTGAGAAAGTGACTGTATCCTAGCTGCCAAGTTGGGATCGATCACATTACAGATTCTCCGATGGATTCGATCAAGAATACCTAAGCAGATAGCAGGAGCAGATAATTTTGATTTCCTGTTTTTTCTTTTTACTCTATCCCCCCCCCCACTTCCTGAGAAAAAGAATAAAATTAAGTTTCTACAGCTTTACTTGATAAATAAAATAATTAATGTGAAAACATGATTCTGTAACAATATGATTTATCTATATATTTATCTATGAATAAAAGAAAGAGATAAGAGAAGTGTATTCAGTTTTAGCCAATGCATTTCATACACTGACAAACTTTATCAAGGCAAAAACCAAATTTTATTTGAAACAAAGTATTTATCCAAAAAAAAAAAAAGAGAAAATGTTGTGACTAGAAAATTATAAAATGTTTATAAATATTCATTAGGTCAACTGAAAAAATATTAGATATATAATTACGTCATTTTGCATATTTAAAGTGAATTTTTCATATGAAGCATATTGTTTGGATTGTTATGGTATAAGACATTGAAATGATGGATTTAACAATTTTTTTCTTTTTTCTATTCTTTCTTCTTTCCTTTTTTTTATATATGCTTGTTGGATATGAAGGCTTGGGAAAGTAGTGATTCTATCATTTTTCTCTTCAAGTATGCAAAATGACGTAATTAAATATCTAATATTTTTCAGTTGACCTAATGAATATTTATTTATTTATTTATTTTTTTTAATCATATTGCCCCGAGCAAGGCGTTAATGCCACTGAAGCGCAGGGGGCTACGTAGGAGTGAAAAGATTGGAAAAGAGAAAGCCGGAGACCACATCCTAAACAGGGAACAAGGGATGAGCCTCTTCACCTGTTCAATAGATGTGGGTGGAGTGTGAACCGGGCGATAGTTTATTCTGATACTTTGTTTCAAATAAATTTAATTTTTACCTTGATAAAATCCATCAGTGGACAAAACATGTCGGTTAAAACTTGATTTTTCCTCTTGTCACTCTCTTTTATTCATATTGTTTTCTCTTCAGATTATATCTGAGAATATTTACATATTTATCAATATATGATTGTCAGTATCATAAATTAAGAAAAAAGCTTATTTACTTTGTTGCTAATTGTTTGGAAAAATGCAATTCAGCTGCCATCTTGACTTTCATGAAATAAACTGAAAATATTTATATGATTAAACTGATAAAGATACATTTGTCAGCGAAGGGTTTACTTCTTGAGCAGTGCTAAAAGTTCAAGAAAAATCCAAGATATTTACTGTCTTAAATGCTTTTTATTTATGGTATTTACTGAGATACACTTAATAAAGAACAAGTGGGACTGAAGTTCACTCCAAATCTCAAGTACTACTTTTAAATGTGATCCATCACTGGAGATGCAAGAAAAATGGGTCCTTGTGCCACTCCAGAAACTACCTGACTTTTGCCATGCTCTCTTTCCAATAGTTAGATTAGATCAAAAATGGAATATGGCTGCTATACCCAGGCTAGAGTGATTTAGTTTCCAATATTGATAGTTGAAAAGCATTTAGAGAGACTAGTGAATGGTATATTTTTTTCCACCCTACAACCCCTTTCTCCACAGTTGAAATGTTGCGATCCTCTTGCTACTTGAAAGCTACTTTTATGTAAAATCTTCAGATGAGCTACATTCTTTTATTCCCCTAGATTGATTTTTGTTCTTCCCTAGCAATATGTTAAATAAGACATATATCTAAAGAAAAAAAAAGAATTATTATTATTCTCAATATTGTTAATTTGTAGCGGATAGAAAATTAAGAATTAAAATTAACTTCCTTCTTCACTTTTACAAAAATTCACAATGATGTGTGAAATCCTGGTTTTTCCCAAATATAAAAAGGATTGACCATGTGCTTAAAGAAAAAAGTCAAAACTGGATATTGCAAGTAGATATTAAATTGATTTTCTGATCAATAGAAGTGATTTGCAAGACCATAAGGACTTTGCGATCCAGTGCGAAAAATCTAAATTACTATAAATACTTTGGTCAGTGTCAGTCAGTCAGACAGATGGGAGCAGCGAGACAAAACAACTAAAACGTTACGGGAGAAACTTCAACCACAGCGTGGACATAAGGTCACATCACACATCGTCCTCTTTCTCGTGTACTGATTGTTTTTACTTCTCCATCCAAAGATATTCTTACCAAACAAATGCTAATATATATATATATATATATATATATACATAAACTCTTTTCAACAAATTACTACTACAAACATTTCTTGATACCCTAAACTTTCGAATTGAACATTAATTTCTATCAAATCTTATTATCCTTTCCTCCTAATAAATTTCTATTATAACATCCAAAATATATATTTTTATTCTTCCACTCATTCCAATTTGATGAAAACCTTTTGATGATGATAATTCTGGATAAAACTTGTAAGCTGTAGGGAGTTCGGGTATGTATGACAAAGTCGAATAAATAAACATTAACCATCTCTCTACAGTTACAAATTCACTCATAAAACAAAGAATTATTCTTACAATCTAAAATGTTTTGACTTCAAATAACGCACAAAAAGTTGATAAAACATTATGAACAAATTGGTCAATCAATAGATACACCACTTAGGATTATCATAATTAGGATATACTATGCTGTTTACAAAAGGTCATTTCATCCCCAGTCTGCCAATATTTCATTAGTAAAGAGTTCCCAAGAGCTGTTATTTTGTGAACGTTTTCCAGAGAGGATAATTCTCCAACGATTATGATCTTCTTTAAGTCCAGGGTCAACCATTACCTGTCCTACATTTTCTCATAATCCG
Organism: Ascarosepion bandense; assembly: GCA_037127315.1. Taxonomy (NCBI): domain Eukaryota; kingdom Metazoa; phylum Mollusca; class Cephalopoda; order Sepiida; family Sepiidae; genus Ascarosepion; species Ascarosepion bandense. The sequence continues at coordinate 3,086,774 of JBBBDQ010000942.1, forward strand.
CCCTACTTGCTTCTTCTACTTAGGTTCTTGCAACAATCTCATTTAGTGAAAATGGCTTACCTCGAAGACAAAAATGGACTTGGACGTGTCTCACATGTATGGAATCTGAAAAAGAAAATGGTTTCTTCAGAAGTCAGACATTAACAAAGATAGATTTCGAAGCCCGATAGACTCTCACAAGAATTTCATAACATTTGACTGTCAATCAAGCTAAAAAGAGGCAAAAAGAAGACAAGGTGTGTCTGCTGTAGTGAACAGGAAATAAGTGTTGTAGTCAGTGTTTGTGGATTGTTTGACCCCAAGTTTTTTACCACTGCTACTTCAATGGTTGGAGGAAACCGATTACAAATAACACATCACACAATAAATCACAAGCCTGATTAATAAAACAACTTTTAGGCAAAATTCAACTTTATTCATCAACATAGTCTCCTTTGAGGGCATAGGTTCCCAACCTTTTTGCTGCGATTACCCCAAAATACAATTTCACTATTATCCTTACCCCAATGAACAAATACTTGTGATATAGGAAACTATATTAGTGACAATTACTAAAATTTGACTATGATCTGGTGTCTAAAAAGTGGAGGAATTTTGATTTTTTTTTTTTTTTTTTTTTTTTACAAGGCTTGAAAGAAAGATACTTTGAGAGATTCGAGTAGGGGAAATTCTTCCTTGAAATGCTGTCTTGTTAATAATTTGGCACAGTGTAAAATTATGAGCTGATTGTCTCTTCCCAAACCAAACATCTATTACCCCCAAAATATGGGCTTATTATCCCACTGGGGTAATTTACCCCAGGGCTGGGAACCATGGTTCTAGTTGATACACTGATTCCAACACTTCTCTAACAATTCGATGCCTTTTTTGTAGAAAGATTTTTCTTTGGGCTCAAAATACACCTCAGTTTCCCATATCACTTCTTCACTGAAGGCAAATCTCTTTCCCTGGAACATTCTTTTGAGGTCTTCATACAGCGATTAGTCACTGGCGGCCAGATCTGAAAAATTAAACTAGGAAACAAATTAAAGTGCGATTCATGTGGTTTTACCATCGTTGCAATCAACTTGTGACATTGTCTTTAGTAACTTTCTATTGGTCCTGACGCAATATCTCGGCTCCAGTCGCCTTCCATTGGTCCTGACGCAATATCTCGGCTCCAGTCGCCTTCCATTGGTCCTGACGCAATATCTCGGCTCCAGTCGCCTTCCATTGGTCCTGACGCAATATCTCGGCTCCAGTCGCCTTCCATTGGTCCTGACGCAATATCTCGGCTCCAGTCGCCTTCCATTGGTCCTGACGCAATATCCTGGAGTCGCCTTCCAATTGGTCCTGACGCAATATCTGGCTCCAGTCGCCTTCCATTGGTCCTGACGCAATATCTCGGCTCCAGTCGCCTTCCATTGGTCCTGACGCAATATCTCGGCTCCAGTCGCCTTCCATTGGTCCTGACGCAATATCTCGGCTCCAGTCGCCTTCCATTGGTCCTGACGCAATATCTCGGCTCCAGTCGCCTTCCATTGGTCCTGAGCAATATCGGCTCCAGTCGTTCCATTGGTCCTGACGCAATATCTCGGCTCCAGTTACTTTGCTGCAACTATAACATAGCTTTCTTGTCTTTTTTCTATAAATATTTTATTGGGAATTGTTCTGATGAGCTTTTCTCTTTTGTAACTTGACTTTACAAATGAAAGTTTGGTATCAGATTGGCAGCCATGTCTCATACCACTGTTAAAATTAGCAGTTACTACATAAAGTTCTATGATGATAATTTCTTTGCCTACACTTCTTGCTTGTGAAACTCTTTTGAATTTCTGCTTTTTTTTTGTCAGCTACAATCATAAAAAATTTAAATGCAATTTCAATCCGTATCTTTTTATTGTTCTCTGTTTCTTTCACTCTCACTCACCCTTTGTATCCAAATGGCTTTTGTTACCTTGCTTGGAATGAACTGATAAAAAAAATATCTGGAGAAGGCAGTTGGAAACCACCCCACTCTTCACTACAGAGTGGATTGGTTTCTTAACTATGTTTTCTTTAATATGGTTTCTATACTGCATTATTTACATTATTCGGACTATTGTCCTCATCTTTATTGCCATTTCTACAATGTTTTGGCCATTGTATGCTGCAGCCTTCTTCAGGTGCTAGAAATTTTGAACCAAACCCTTTATCACAATCACTGGGGTATATTATCCACATTCGTGGTATAGTAATACCTCGATTGGAAGTCATAAGTTATCTCCCTCTAACCCTGCAAGTTACTTGTTCACCACTGCTGTAGCCTGCTATTGAACTCACAACTCTTTGGGTCAAATCACAGTAACTAACCAATGTCTGTATCCACTGGGCCATGTGTCTTTAAGTTATTGTTCTATTTTTTCTCTTGCACTTTTCCCTTGTGGAACTCTCTTCCAGCCTCTTGCTTTCCAGTCAACTTCCATCTTCAAAAGTATAGATGCAATATCAATTGTTATCTTTTGTCTCAATTTCTACTCTTTTGTTTTTTTTTTCTAAGTTCTTTTGCACTGTCACTGCTTGTGTCTTAGTGGATTTATTACCTTGTTCTAAGTGAAATTATTAAAAGAAAAAAAAAAGAATCCATTCTATAATATTAAATTCTTTTATAAAACAATTTTATATATTTATCAGCCATGCATCATTATTTCCCATATTTTACATAACCTTTAAATTAAAAAATGCACATCTTGCTTGTGTAACTCTCTTCTGGCTTCTTGCTTTCTAGTCAGCATTTCATAAATAATAAGGAAAAAAGCCTATACTTGAATCAATGTGGTATTTTAAAAATAAGTGCAGAAAAATGCTATATGTGGAGGGCATGAGAAGAGTGTATTACTCCAGTTTTCCAAATGCAGAGGGTTGGCCTGCTTACCTGGAAAATCAGCCATCAAACTCTTTTCCACCTGTATTGGAAGTCTCATGTAAGTTGTATAGAACTATTTCAAGTAGGTTACATTGACCCTTATTCATAACTACTTTGTATTTGACTGCCAAAATTTGGGGTAAATTAGGTTCATTTCACTTTCATTTCCAATGTTTTAAAAATAATGTTGGATAAGTAAAAATATCAAATGCAATTAACCTTTCAAATAAGAAAACCGTTCCTGATAACAGCTACCATTTATCAGTGCAAAGTGAGCTGAGAAATGCCATTTGTTCTTGTAATCTAAGTGGTTTGAGTGAAGCACTTGTGATCCAAGCTTTTGTATCTTATAATATTACTGGTAACTTAATGGCCATTAAGTTTTGCACCAGGTGTTTAACTTGATAGATACGGTTGACATTTTACTGAAGACAGAATGTATTTGTCAAAATGAAAAAAAACTCTTAATCTACAAATATTAATTCGTCACTGATTACATTGCATTCTACAATAAAAGAAAATGAAGCCTGTGCTTTTGAAAGCACTCTCAAATATTACCATTTTTTAAAATTTTGTTTTAAGCAAAATATTTTATGGTTCTTGATATCACCAGATTAACTTCATTCATCTGAAACACTCATTAAAATGTATTTGTCTCAAGATTTTCATTGTTTTCTGTTTTTGATAATTGAATGAATTATAGTGATATCACGTTACAATATAAGTTTTCATATGATCAAAAAAATTAAGCTATATCAAGCCAGGTCAGTAATGCTAGGTGCTGTAAGTGTGGATGTGTGGGTGGTGTAAGAGATAATTAATAGAACATGTATTAATAAATCATTACCTTCCCCCACCAAAAAGATTGTTACAATTTAAAAGTATTTTTCTGACTTAAAATAACCTGCAAAAAGTTAAGCTGTAAAATACAATCAGTTAATTTTTATTATTGCAGAAACAAGTTTTGATTTACTGGTTAAGAGAATATTTTTATTATTATTATTATTTGGAGGCTGTGTATAAAATTGTATTATGACTTAAAAGATGGACATTTTAGAATATCTATTGATGGATTTGAGCAGATGGATGGTGAAGCAGGGATTAAATAGGATAATAGGAGAGAGGGTATTAAGAGCCACCAGGGATAGACGTGGAAAGCCATGATTGCCTATGTCCTGAAGGGATATATAAGATTTACACAAAAATATATATATATATATTAAAGTGAAAGAAGAGTAAGGATAAAAAATTACTTTATCTTTTGCAATTCAACACCTTAAGCAAAGTAGCAATAATTATTCAGATTTGTATTGTTTTTTTTGTTTTTTTTAACGTGTTATGAGTCATTTAATGCCAAAATGTAATTTTCTTGAGAGCTTTGAAATAAGAATGTGTTTAAGGGAGACAACTCTCCCCTAACGATTCATTGACTCTTCACAAAAAAAGGGTAAGCATGAACAACAACGTGGCTGCAAGACAATACATCATGTAAAATTTGTTATCCAACCCTATCCTGCTGTATCCTGGTCAGTGAGAAATAAAGAGTATTCTCTTTTAAAATATATTTAACTGTGTTTATTATATTTCGTTGTTCCTAATATTTGGGGTTACAATGGTGTGGTTCTGGGATTAAGTATTGTAACCATTTATGTTGTTTGAACTGTTACCCTAAACTTTGCCATTTTCACACCGTTTTGGTTGTTGTATGCAGCAACTATCTTTAAGTGATATTTCTAATTCCACATGCCATGCATTTTTCGGATATCTTTAGTAACTCACATCTCCAATTTTCTGTTCCTTCTTCTGTGGCTAGGTGTATGCTTTGACCTTCTTCAGGTGATATATGTGGGAATTTCAAACTGATCCTTTTATTTAGTCCGTGTCATTAGATTGTTCTAATTCCACGTGCCATGCCTTTTCGGATATCTCAGTTTCAGTTTCAATTCTTTTTAGTAACTTACATTTCCAATTTTCTGTTCTTTCTGCTGTGGCCAGGTATTGTATGCTTTGACCTTCTTCAGGTGATATATGTGGGAATTTCAAACTTCATACTCACCTCTTCAAATTTTTGTTCCTTCTGCCAATGCTTTTATTCACTGGGCCATGTATTCTTGGGGAGTCAGTGAGTGAAACTTTGGGACTTAAAATCCTAGTGCTTCAGTAACTTTTCTTTATTTTTTTTTTTTTTTTCATCACAGCTTTTATTACAATTTCTGTTATTGTTTTTTTTTCTCTTTGTATAACTGGTTTACATATTGTATTCATTTCTGTTTTTGGCTGCTTTAGGAGATTTTTGTGGCCTAACACATTGTTGTGGAGTAGTTTTTGCACTGAAAGCTAGAATTGTGTTATGTCGGTTGCTAATCGACTTAACACACCCTAAATGTTAGGAACTTGGTAATCTTCCACTGAAAGCTGACTCCTAGTATTCGGTTAACTGCTGACTAATATCAACTGCCTAGTAGTTCTACTGAACTTCAATAGAACTTCTAAGAATTCCTATGGGCTTCTCGAGTTAACTTCCTGTTAACTCTTATTAATATAGGAGGGAGAGTCCATTATCTGAGGAATAGGTGTGTTTCACCATAACACATATGCACTGATTCCTTAAGTTTTTATATTTTATAGTGATATTCTTATTTCAACTCCATCCCACAGAGGGCAGTGATTTATATTTTCCTTCCATATATGATCAGCAATGCCTGATTTTTCTATTTCTTTTTGTGTTACAGCCTTACACTGTTCCTTCAGTCTTATATTAAGGTGGGGGTAGCCTGTTTCTCTTCTATATTTCTTTTTGCCACAGCTGCTGGTGATAGTGTATACACAGTCCTTAATCATGTTCTCCTTTGTGGAAGGTCTCACTCAGGAAAGATGTCTGGATATTGTTGAATCACTCCTGAAGGTTGTCCTGATATTAGATTAACCACAAATCATTTGTATCTTTTCCAATAAGCCGTTCATATAGCAAATGGCACGTTGCTTTGTGATATATCCTGAAAAAGAATACAGTATAAAATGATCAGTTGAAGAATGGAACTTCACACCAGGAATAAGAAATACAGATTTATTGTACTAAGGTACAATTAACAATAATACACATATTGGCAAGCCACGGGTTGGAGTGGAATCGACTATCGAATAGTGAATGCCTTCGCCTCAGACCTTTTCTACTTTGTACCGCTCATTACCGTCTTTTATAAAGTAGAACATTCTATTCTCGGAGATGGCAGGATGTTCCACTACAACACTTTGTCAAGTTGGCTAAAATGAAAAAAAATCACTAACTCCTATTTTCAGTTGAGTGCTATAGTTTCTGTCTTCATTCCTGTTGTAACCTCGTTTGGTTATTGTCATGACTGAAAAAGTTAGTGATGTGCTGTGGTATCACATGGTTGTATTGTCTTGGTATATTACTTCAGTTACTTGTGCATTTGCAGTAATAGTTATTACTACAAGGTGATATATCGGTATCTTGCTATTTCAAGATAGTTATTTGCATATCTTGTGAATAGTACTGTATTAAGAGGTTCCTTCTGATAATACGTAGAATCCTCTCTTGGGAGTTCTCCTGAATAATCTACTGGAGAACTCAATAGTAATATCACACTGTGAACACTGAACTCTGCTACTCAGCAGTAACTAGTATGACTGCTGCTGCTGCTACTTGTAATCCAGTTGATCTTCCAAGACTTCTGTTTGGTGCATAATATAGGTTATTATTGTGGTTAGGTGATCCCCAGTGGAATAATCAATTCTCATAGTTTTGTTATCTGGCAATCAGTGTTTAACAATGTGTGTTGGTGTCAACATGTCTTTTTACATGACAGTTCTCATAATTTGTCTTTTTCTTTGGTTTGCCATAGTGTCTCTCTCTCTCTCTGAAAGAAATCGCCTGTCATTGCTGCTTCTTCCCTGCATGAGGTAAGCGACATTCCAGTTTTTTTATGACTTTCATTCAAAATACATTCTTTATTCCCTCTACTTTTTTTTGTTCTCCAACTTAAATATTTTTATTTTCTCTCTCTCCATACATACCTTAGTGGCTTCATTGCCTTACTTGGAATGAAAGGATTTGAAAAAAGAATGTAATCAATTGAAATGACTTTTACTGTAAGGTTTTGTTGATTAAGGTGGGTGGATAACTGTGTCAATTTGATTCAAGTGTCTTTCGTAAGTAGACTTGGAGTCGGGTTTCATGATAATTCTCCGCATTTGACACTGTGCCTGTGTTAATCATCTTGTGTGTTCTGTATATTTAGTACATATCTTATTTAATACCATGACATTCATTGTTATTGGAGTAAATCAGGTCACTTCATCAAGAGACCAAGTGATTCAATAACATGATTATCAGAAATAGTTTCACAATATCTCTTTTTGATTAAGGTTTGTATTGCTTTTTTCCCAACTATCAGGATATTATTCTTTGATTTTTAATCAGAAGCTTCTTTTTTTTTTTTTTCTTGGAGTGGGGCATAACCACCATTCTCCAGCGGGTGTGTCAAAACATGACACACTGCATCAGAAGCATCATCTAAAGTTCAACTCGGGACTAATGAATTCCTTATCCTTCAAAATGTGGGCAATCGTGGTTCTTCACAACTTTTTATCTTTTGTTGTTTCTAGTAATTTTTGACAATTTACCATCCTTTGTTACAATCCTGCCACTTATGCAACCAAACTTGTAGGTGATCATGGCTCTTCACAACTTCTATTCATTTGTTGCTTCAAAAAATGTTTGATACTTTATTACACCTCTGTTTCTATTAAGCCACATATTCACAGGGTCCTGGGTATGACAATAAACTACATTCAGCAGCAAGGCCTCTGAATGGGAGGTTGTGAGGAGCATGGAATCACGTCTTAATTGCTGTTGTTCCCAGGTCCACCCTGACCAGGGGTGGTAGCACCTGTTATGGGCAAATAGTTAAACCCCAAACTGGGGTAAAAACACTATGAAAGTATAAAAATGCACTTTTATAGAAATAATTACTTAAAAATATATTTTTGAAGGAAAAAAAAATATTACCACTAATACATTTTTGAATACAAAACTGTAAGACATCTTCATTTTTCTAAAATGAAAAATAATTATAATAAATTTTTTTCATCAAAATCTGACTAAATCAACCATCTCACTATAACCGACCATTAAAAAAAACATAAAACCCTACCTTTTTGGCATTAAATAACCCACAGATGTTGAATTGCTGTTAAACAACACTCAAACTCAAAATGTATTCACAGAAAATCATTAAATACGTTTCTCAGTATTTACTCCTTCAGTTACCTTCAGAATATCCTGTGAGTTTTAATACTCATCCTGCCATACTCTGTCTTCATAAGGAGTATTGCTGTTAGAATTGAACTTGATATTCCCAATCCTCCTTTTTTTCTCCTTAAAAATCATTTATACAGCCTAATGGATGATTTATTTTCCACCTAACCACTTCTGTCCCCACAGACTAAACCTTACTAGCCACTCTTTTATAGCATATTTTTCAGACAAACTACAGTTCAGATATTCACTAGTAGGATCTGCCATGTCACAGAGACAGGGTCAACCCATCCTCATTTCCTTTGTAGTTCTTAGGTGAGGACAAAATTCCACTCAAACACCTTCTTCCAAGGGCCACTATTTTGTGAAACACTCTTGAGAGGATGTTTCCCTGATCACAGCAATCTTGACCTCTTCAAGGGTCAAATGTTATCTTTTCTGCATATCCTCATAATATGCTCTTCTTACTTTCTTTTCTTACACCCTTACAACAACTTCTTTCAGTAACGCTACCTTGAGTGGCTCTTTGGCATTGTACAAGGTGAACAATAGTTATCTTACATATTCTCATAACATGAAACTCATACTTGCTCTTTTTACTCTTGGAACAATTTTACTCAGTAACTCTTGACCTTGAGTGGTTCTTGGGCCTTGTATTGTGTAAGCAATAGTATAAAAAAAAACAAAAAATGATTTAACCTCTAAAACAAATAATAAAATGAAACAAATGTTTATCAAAAACTAATAAAAATCAGCACAGCTTTACATAATACTTTCAGATTATATTACAAGGATTATTTTTAGTTTCTGTGATATTTTTGGAGAGGATTTTTTTTTTTTTTTTTTTTTTTTTGACCAAATGCTTCTTTCAGATTTTCCATACCTCATTCCAAAATATATTTGAATAAAATACCAGAATTTATATGGTGCACCTCTCAACTTGGTTGGTACCAAGAACATGACAAATGGTAGCATGATCACTGACATTATCATCAAGAATAATGGCTACTGTCAGCATATTCATATGGTTAGATTCACTTTATTAAAATCAGTGCTTTATAATGTACAAAACTGGTCACTTTCAATGCTTCAAAGAGCAAACTAGTGACCTTGCGCCATTAGCGATTGGACACAAAACTTCCACCCATCTTGATAAATGAATATCCCCTCAGGGAAGCCCCATGTTTTGATCACCTTCTTAACCCAGACTTCAAGTGGAACTTGTACATACAATCCATTGCTAAAGATGCTGTGAAAATGGTTGGCTCCCTATAACACTCCAGCAAATACTTTCTCCTGCTATCCTCTACCTTTACAAGAATAAGATGATGCCGAAAATGAAGTTCTGTTGCCGTATGTGGGCAGGAGCTCCCCAGTTTTTTTTTTTCACTCTCGATAGTTCAAAAGTGTCCAAATTATTTCACACTCTGCAACTCCTTTGCCACAGATAAGACATCACAAACTTTTCACTGCTCTTTCACTTTTACCACAGAAGTGATCAGATAAACTACGATCCTTAGTTCTACCAGTCCTAACTTAAATGGCAAAGACCCGCACATTGTAGTGAATCACCTTCATTCCTTTTGTATCCCCCAGTGAGATGTAAGTTTCACTCAAGCAGCAGCTTTCCAGGAACCACTGCCTTGTGGAACTGACTCCCAAGAGGTTGCTTTTCTGATCACCACACTGTTAACGCTTGAGCATAAAATTGAACAGGTTATCTTCCACATGTCTGCATAATCTGTACCTCTTACTTTGTAATCCTATACCTTGAGTGGCCCCAGTACCTTGTACAGGGTGAATCTGCCTTTAACAAAAAAATAAATAAAAAAAGACATGTTTTTATTCATATCTTAGAGTATCAGTCAGTTAAGTGCCATACGTGATACACACTTTGGGGGATCATGTCTCAAAAGTGACATGACTGACTGGGCAGAATATTATCCCACAATAGGTTGCCATTGCTTTCTGCAGTAGACTGGTTGCCAGCCAAAGCTATAGAACCCAATCTGTCCTATTATTTAATCCATAACTGGAGGAAAGAGACGGGTTAATTCCTTTCCCAAGGGTATTTGTATGTAAGTGAATGCAATGAATTCAACTGGAATTTGAACTCGGCTCCCCAATTGCTCACTCTGAGTTGATAACCATTGCTCTATAAGGCACATCCTATCTTAGAGTTTAGACCAGATATATTGTTTCTATTTTGCATACATAGTATCATAATATGCCCATATAAGATGGTATAATTGACATATTTCTTATTTCTTCTCTGCAGTTATGGGTAGCAGTTTTGATTGAGAAATTGGTGCGCTGTGTTCCAATTTGAGCCAAATTGATTACATTCACTTATGTTCAAATGTTTTTGAAGAAAGTAGGATCCATCTCTTGTCCCTCCATCTATGGCTAAATAGCAAGGCAGACTGCGTTCTATAGACTTAGGTGGCGATCAGTCTTGCATAAGAAAAACTATGAACTCAAAATCTCAAACAAAAAATATAAATATAAACATACAGTCATGACAAAAACAAAAAATAATATAACCACCAAATAGAAAAACACACATAAAGCCCACAAACACAAATACACAACCATGACCAAAAAGATAAACCCTTAAGCAGTCAAGCATTCTAACACTAAGAAAAGGTCAAACCAATGAAAGAGGTCATCATAACAAAAAGAGGTCATGGGAATGCAATGAATTCAATTAGATAGAATTTGAGTTCAGCTTTCCCATTTTTTGTTCTGAGCTGATATCCACTGCACCACAACACACTATTGTTAATGTTCTTGACTAAATCAAGAGCAGATTCTAAAAACAATATATGAAGCATCTTATTCAATAATTTAATGCTTAGTGTCACCATAACAATGGAACTTCTCATTACTAAACTGTGAAAACAGGTTTCATGAGAGGTTGTAGAAAAATTTTATTTTTATTCAATTGTTCTTTTAGAAATATATTTTTAATTATATCTGAAATTTTATGTATATGCAGACAGCAACTTTTCGCTTAAACAAGTTTCATTAAATGAGATAAGAGAAAAATTTAAGTTTTTATCCCCCCCACCATTCTTAGATTTTTCATTTTGTGTTTGCGTGTGTGTATGTGTGTCATATCTTTCCGAGATGAGGTATTGTCATGATTTACATTTTTTAAGCTGTTGTCTTCATCTTTATTGTCATATCCACGATGCTTCAACTGTTGTATGCACAGGCCTTCTTCAGTTAATATCCATTGGGATTTCGAACTGAACCCTTTATTTTGTCTACTGGGATAGATTGTTTTAGTTCCACATGCCATGCTTTTTTCTGGATATCTCAGGACTCATGGCCCAGTGGATAAGTGTTGAAGTAATCCAGCAACTTGACCTAAAGAGTTGCGAGTTCAATACCTGGCCACAGCAGAAATGAACAAAAACAAAAAGTTCAGTTGCTAAAGGGGGATAATTGAAACTGAGACACGCGCAGTCTCACACACACACAAAAGGCTTCACACATTTGCACAATTTTTTCTAGAATAAATCTGTGGCTGGTGTCTTCAAACAACTAGGTGCATGTGTGCATATGTTTGCTCGAGTACTTGAACACTGTTGGCTGGTGATTGGATGAAAGTACAAAACCGTTGCCCATTGGTTGATATGCAAAAAACTTGGCCTGACTAGTTCACTAGTGTTGTGTTCTGTGAATCTTTGTGAATGTACTGTCATGTTTTTCTTTTTATATATGCCCTAAGATGCTGCCTAAATGCCATGCTAAGGCTTCTGGCAAGGAGCCTAGGTGGCAGAATTATTAAGTATTTTTTTGTTTTTGTCTGTTACTTCGGTACACATACATATTTTAATATTTTCAATAGTTGTATTTATGTATGCGTGAAAGAAAACAGTTATTGTATTTATGGGAGAAAATTTATGCTAAGTCTAGGGGAACCATCACAGTTCTGTTTTTAGAAAATGTTTTAAACTTTATACAGTATTTTATGTCTTGTTACACATTTTATACAGTATTTTCAATGGTTGTAACAATATGTACATATGAAAGAAAATTTGCTGTAAGTGTATGGTCACCAATACAGTACTATTTTCCAAAAATGTTTTCAAAAGGGTATGAAATGTTTCTAAAGCATTTATGATGAAAGTTTAAGGCATGGGAGGTGGATGCCAATCAAAATAGGTACCTATGAGCACTTTTAGTGGTAGTTACAAGTCTTTGGATTCTAACTATTCATGGCCAGTTCTATTCCATGACCCCCACAAATATGGGGTGGGAGGACTCACTATATAAATACACACTCACAAGTAAGAGGTGCTGGTTGGACCAGAAGGTGGTAGGTTGAAAAAATGTGCTCAATGTACAATCAAATCAAAAGAACTGAATATGTAGATTGTAGAGCCAACAATGTCACAGAACAAAATACACACCAGTCTCCTCAAGCCTGAGGAGACTGGTGTAGTTGAAACCTAGATACCGAGTGAGTGGTGTGTATTTCATAATGTGATTGAGATATATATATCAATCTCGCAATATAAAAAACTTATGATGTTAAAACATATATATATATATATATATATATATATATACACACACACACACACACTAGCAGTATAACCCGGCATTGCTCGGGTGAAATGAAAGCTTTAAAACTAATCTATGGTCCTGGAGCTCAGACTCAGCCGAAAGAATATTTGTGTGAAGTTTGGTGAGAATCGGATAAAAATTGTGAATTTGTGTAAAGGACATACAAACACACACACACACACACATCTTATATATATATATATATATATATATAATCGATTTTCTGCACTATTGTAAGAACTGCAACCTTGAAACTTCTGAATATCATTTCTTATGTCTTTGTCTGTGAGTGAATCAAATTTGATTAAAATCGGACCACTTCTGTAACCCAATTTTTTCGATTATCAATTTTTGATATTTATCGAGGGTACCTCGACACAAAACCTAGCTAAGAACACTCGCAGACACTTATAGTACTACTGTGTAAATTTTCAAGAAAATCAGTTTTGCCTTTTCGGAGTCTACAGGATATGCACACACACACACAAAGTTCCATTTATAAATAAGTTTAGATATATAGTTTTAATATCATAATTTTTTAAATAAATTATCTTTAGCAGCAACACCTGTGAAATCTTCATGGTTTTGCTGATGAATCATAATTGCTAAGTTAATAATTGAATCAGCTCATGAGTTCTATGACTATAAGACACTCATGGAAATTCTCCTGTTGCGTTGTTAAATATTTGATTTTAACAACTGACAAAATATTGCAATAACAATGAAAATTATCAATGTAGGTCAATATTGAAAGTAGTGAAAAGGCACAAATGTAAAGATTTAAAGTTGGCAATGTTTTCTATTTCACTAAAGCAGACATGAAATATGTAACAGCATTATTGTCTCCTCCTGTCTTTGTTTTCTTTCTTATTCTGTATGTTTTTTTTTTTCTCAAGAGGACAAAACAGTCTGTGTACTATCATTTTCTTCCATCTTTCCTCATAATTGATATGACATGTTCTATTATTTACGAGGAAATGGCTGGGCATAACATGTGTTAACTACCGATGGAACCTGCAGAATTATGACATTTTTTTTTTTTAATCATATCACCCCGAGCAAGGCGGTAATGCCACTGATGTGCAGGGAGCTACGTAAGAGTGAAAAGATTGGAAAAGAGAAAGCCGGAAACCACATCCTAAACAGGGAACAAAGGATGAGCCTCTACACCTGTTCAATAGACGTGGGTGGAGTGTGAACCGGGCGATAATTTAGTCTATCTACTCCAATTGAAAAAAAAAAAAGAAAAATGAAAAGATTGGAAAAGAGAAAGCTGGAAACCACATCCTAAACAGGGAACAAGGGATGAGCCTAAGTTTTATCTTTGGATCTTAGTCGTTTCAACCACTGTATCTTCTACCCTTCTTCATGTGTCTGGTTCTTTACAGTCTTCTCTGTCATTTTATTCATTCTTTTTTTTTTTTTTTTTTTTTTTTTTTATAAATTGTTTCATTAAAGGTTTTATTTATTTATTTATTTATTTATTTTTTCTTTTTATAATCATATTGCCCCAAGCAATGCATTTTACTGCCACTATTTTTCAGGGAGTTACACAGGAGGGAAGTTATGAGAAAGTGACAGGTTACAGAGGGGTGTCAGGAAGAGGGTAGGAGAAGGATGAAAATACTGATGAGAGTGGAGTGAATGAAGAAAGGAGCATGAGTGAGAGGATGCGAGTTAGTGAGATAGGAGATGACTATTGACTTTACATTTGAATTCTTGAAGATTATAGTTGTCGGGAAAGCGAGTAAACGGAAGTGAATTCCACAAGCGGGGAAGTCCGAGAGAAGAATCTGGTGGAGTAGAATTTGCGTTTACAATTTATTGGTTTCACACTGAAAGGGTGGGACTTAGTTGCTAATCTTGTGACTCGAGTAAATTCATGTATGGTGGGTACCATCAGCTAAGTTCATCTGAGCAGAAGCCATGAAAGTATTTGTAGAAAAGACACAGGGAAGCCACATTGTGTCGGTGAGAAAGACTGTATCAGTGCTTTTAAGTTGGGATCGATCACATTACAGATTCTTTGTTGGATTTTGTTAAAGACCCTCAGGTCGATAGCAGAATAAAACTCACAGTGGTTTTGAAAAAAAATATCTCCATTTTTCTGCAAATCTCTTTTTTTTTTTTTTTTTTTTTTAGTATTATCCAATCAAAGCTACAGGGGATTTTTTTTTCTTTTGCCCCACTCAGCTTAAAAAAAGGACATAGATGCCAACATTAAATAAATTATGTTTGTTTTTTTTCTTTTCTTTTTCATGTCATTTATCCTAACCAGTGATATCAAGTTGGAAGGAGGACACAAATAGAATGAAGCAGCTACTCATTACTTTCTGACTACTACTTGTATTTTTTTCTCTTTTTATTTACTTTCGTGTATTGGGGTGCGGGAGCGGGGTCAAAGATAAATCTAACAATGCTTACAGAACACTTACTTTGTAGGTTAACCACCTGTCAATCATAATGGTTGGGTTAATACCTCTGTGTCATATTGTAACGAAATATTTTGTTTTATTTCAATAACATTTTAAACTTGATGAAATTGCAAATCAAACATTATTTCAAAAATTAAACTGATTAACAAAAAAAAAAAAATTGGGGATAAGAATGTCTTAGTTCATGAGAATCTTTTTTTTAAATTATTATTGTGCTTTTATCTCTAAGAACTATTTATCAAAAATATTAAAAGAAAAAAGTACTATGATTTAAGGGTAAAACAACTGTCTGAAAAAAGTAAATGTATTTATGTTGCTTTTTTAATCAATTCACCCAAGTAAGACAATATATACCACTAAGATGCAGGGGCTACTGGTAGTGAAAGAGAAAACTTTAGTTAGAAGGAACAGGAAATAAAGAATAAACATCTACTGTTGAAAATACTGGAGAGGAGTGGGAACCAGATGATATATCTAGAAAAAGACATGACTGGCTGGGCAGAAGATTCTCGCGTTAGGTTGCCATTACTTTCTGCGGTAGACTGGTTACACATCAAGGCTATAAAACCCAATCTGTCCGGTTATTTAACCCATAACTGGAGGAAAGTGATGGATTAATACCTTTCCCAAGGGTATTTGCCCGTAAGTGAATGCAAGGAATTCAACTAGAATTTGAACTCGGCTCCCCGATTTCTCGTTCGGAGTCGATATCCACAACACACATCCTTGAGTAGATATGATTTAAAAAAAAAAAAAAAGCGTATTATTTTGAATTGTAATAACATGAAACAGTTATTGTTTTTACTTACAGTGTGTTTGAGTTTGACTATTTTTTTTCATATACATGTCGATTTCATTTTCAGAGTCTTAACAGTTCATTATTCTCCAAATTATTCCTCAACTTCAAGATTATCATATATATATATATATATATATATATATATACATGCGTCCACATGCACTTCCTCAATTATATATATATATATATATATATATATATATATTTTTAATCATTTCATCCCAAGCAGAGCAGGATCACCACTAGTGTATAGGGGATTAAAATGGGAGAAAAGACTGGGTACAAGGGGTATTGAAGAAAGGATAAAAGATGAATGGGTTTCAAGAAGATAGAAGATGGCAACTGATGTTGCATTTAAATTTTTGGAGATTATAGCTATCAGGGAAGAGAAAAGACTGGGTACAGAATGTATTGAAGAAAAAAGATGAACGGGATTCAGGAAGATAGAAGATAGCAATTGATGGTGCATTTAAATTTTTAGAGCTGGTAGCGAGTAAACAAGGAAGCAAGTAAACAGGAGGGAGTTTCACAGGTGGGAAATGCGAGTAAAGACACTGTTGGATTAGAAGTGATGGTTACATTTAACTATTTTAATGGTAAAAGGAGTGGGACCTAGACGCCAACCTACTAGTGCACTTAAATTCATGTAGTCAGGGCACCAGAGGAAAAAAGTTTGTCAGAGCAGTTGCCATAAAAATATTTGTAGAAAAGACAAAGGAAAGCCACATCATGTTGGTGAGAAAGTGACTGAAGTCGAGATGCCAAGTCAAAATCAATTACATTGCACATCCTTCTTTGGATTTTGTTCAGAATCCTAAGATGAATAGCAGAAGCACCTGACCAGATATACTTTATTTGATTTCTTGGAGTTCAATTATCTGAAAATGAAATGAAGGGAAAAATTGAAATAATCCAAACAATTTTTAGTTATTTTAACTAAACCCATTCTAAAATTTCTTCTTGCATAAGCCAAAGCATTTTTGAAAATTTAGAAAGTCATACGCAATGTACAAAATTTAAATTTTAAACACCGAAGCAATGATTGTGCTTGACAACTATTGTAGCCCCAGGCTATTCACCTCAAAAGCTCTGGTTTTTACATCACGTGACCATGACTCAGCAAAATAAAACGGCTCACAAGAACTGATGTACACAGGGGTGTATAAAAGTCATAAGCTGCCTGGCAAAGACCAACTGCTGATGCCTACTACTACCACAGCTGTTCTTTTTAGACTTTCCTTCACAGATGGTTCTATCTTCACGAGATATGCACCAACCCGATGCAGCGACTTCTAGCAATCAGCCCAAATCGACGCGACAGTGATCTCTAGCGTAGCATTCTTACTGGATCAACCGCTGACTACTAACGTAGTCTACATGCCAGTCAAACGGATTGAACCCCACAACAGTTAGCGCCCGACTACTGCAAGCACATGACGGACCTATCTTATCCACCCGGTGCAGCAATGACTAGCAACTCATGCCCCATTTTCTGACCTACGTGTTGTTAACCACACACACACCGCTCAATCAACAACAGTCCCGGGTGAGCCTAAGAAATCCTTTTGAACTGTAAAACCAACAAATGAAAGTTGTCAGACTGAGGCAACTTTGTCACCTTACATCTTGTTTTCTAATCCTTGCTTTTCCGGTGTCACTTTACCTTTTCTTAAAAGTCTGGAGTCATCATAATCAGCTCCACGACACAACAAATGTTTTTAAGTTGGTTGCTCTTTCAATCAGAAGCAACCTTTGCAAATACATCTCTACTTTTGGGAAGAAAAATGTGAGGCCAGTCAAAAATACAGAAATTGATCTATTTTTTCATGAAAAAAAAAAAAGACTGGACAAACTGTTGACTGAACAAAGTAGTTGAAAATGTTATTTGTCAATATGAATGTTACCTCTCATAAAATAACTTGATTCTTTTTCGTTAATTATTCATTATCCGGATAATCGATGAAGTACTATGACTATAAAAAAAAAAAATGAATTCTTCAATGGCAGTCAACCATTTGAATATCATACAATTTATGAGTGATTATTTATTTCTTTTTAATATTTTTTTATTCTTTATTTAATGAGCCATTAGGATGTAGATGAACATGATACTTCAGATTCTTTTTTTCTTTATTTTAATTTATTACATCCCACCAAAATGGATATTTTTTTCGGAAATCAAAAAATCGCCATCCCCATCTTTAAAAAAATTGCCAAAAATCAGGAAATTATTTGAAACGAAATTTTCAGGACTTATTAATTAATGAATGCATCCCTTACTGAATAGGATTTCTTTTTTTTTTATTATTAAAAGAATCTTTGGGAAATATATATTTTGGGGGAGAAAAATCCCTGATGTATTTTAAAAGTATGCAACATTAATTGTGAACAAACAAAAGATAATTCTCTAAAGTTTTTGTTTTGTTTTGGTGTTTGCATACTTTTATAGAATTAAGCAATCGTCAATTCTCAAAATATGCATTATTTTCTTTCAGGTTGGATAGAAAATAAATAAATAAACTACATTGGTTTATTTTTTAAAAAAATGACGTAATTTTCCAGTACGATTTCCTTTCAGTGCTGTTCGTCGCAAGAGTTTCTTTTATTTCATTAAATAAGGACAAGTTTGAAGATTTGTTTTTTTTAAGTTTATATACTTATCATTTTCGAGTGTGGACGTTTTTCGTAACTTTTAGATTATTTTCGGTATGGTTTTACGAAAAGGACAATATTGATATCTTGCTTTGATTGTCTTATGGTGGACTGTTACAAATTTATAGTAGATTGTGTTCACCAGTTTACAGTGGCGATCGTGGAATTCTGAAATTGTGTGGGGAGGTACTTAAGGTCCGACATTTTTCTGAGGAGAAGTGGCCCATACTGAAGCAGCGTCTTCATTTTCATCATAAATCACTATCGTATACACAACTTGAGAATGAGTTTAAGTATGTTGTTGTTCTTCTTCTATGTGCCCTGTCCCTTCAGGACGTAGGCGATCATGGCTCTCCACGTCTCCCTATCCCTCGTGGCTGTTAGTATGTTTGCTCCTGTTGCTCCTGCCAACCCCCGTTCCGTCATCCACCTGATCAGGCCCTGCAAATATGTTATCCGCTGCCTTCCACTGTCTCTCCTTCCTTCTATCTGTCCAGTCAGTATCAGGTTCTCCAGGCTCTCCTTCCTCATTGCATGTCCCAGGAACTTCAGTTGTCTCTTCCTGATGCTCAGCATCAATTTCCTTTTTGTTGCCATTCTTTCTAACACCTCGTCGTTGCTTGTATGCTCAGTCCACGATATCCGTAGCATCCTTCTCTAGCACCACATTTCGGCCACTTCCAGTTTTGTCCTCATTTTCGATGATATTGTCCAGCATTCACTGCCGTATTGAAGAACTGACATCACATAGCAGTCTAGCACTCTTTTCTTCGTTTCTATTGAGATTTTCCTACTAAATTAAACGGAATTATCTTTCATTCATAGTAGTGAAGTTACAATCTATTCTTGCCTTTTTTTCCACTCTCAAGCTGTTGGACCACGAGAGGTTAATTTTAAAACAAAATCAAAGGATTAATACTAACGTCAATACTAGCAGAACAGTGTCATTTGTCTGATTTTTTTTTTCTACAAACTTTTTTGAAGCACAAAAAATAAATACGTGAAAAAAAATGCATGCGAAAATAATTTAATATCACGAAATCAATGAAAAACCGTAAAAAAATTAGCCAAAAAATTGATCTATGTTTTCGGAGTTCATATACCCCAGTGATTGTAATAAAGGGTTTGGTTCGAAATTCCTAGCACCTGGAAAAGCCCGGAGCGTACAACGGCCGAAACGTCGTACAAATGGCAACAAAGATAAGGACAATAGTCAGAATAATGTAAATACTGTAATTTGTTATTGTTAAAAGTGGAATATTTTCATTTGTGCGCTATTTTCAACGTAGTTCAATCGAGTCTATGATATTTAAATTGTTACACTGGTGTAGGCTACAACGTTTGACTTATTGTAGAGTAAATGAATGTAAATAAAATGTTTTAAAACACCAATCGCTACAACAGAAAAATTATTTCGTGACAACAGTGCAACCAAAATAGGAAAATGTATATTCCACACACTCCGTCACTCATTGTTAAAAATGGCGCACATAAAACCACTAGCAGTATAGCCCGGCGTTGCCCGGGTGTAATGAAAGCTTTAAAACTAATTCATGGTCCTGGAGCTCAGACTCTTTAGACGTTGGCACGAAAGACTAAAAAGCAATAGTTGTTTCCAGTTCAAGCGAAACCGTAGACTGAAAGAAAAATGAATGGATGTAAGTCAAATTTTGATTTCCTGGTATCAATATCAAATAAGATTTTTTTTTTTGTCGTAAACTGAATTTTGAAGGCTAAATAAGTCCTCTGAGTAAATGGTATCATGACTGAGACTAAGAACTACAATTATACCTACTTAGAGCCAAACCCGAAGCAAAAACTAAAATCAAAGGGCTGAAAAAAATAGACATACAGGCAGATAATCAGACACACACAAACAAACATCTTGCCTTTTATATATATATATATTATCGATTTTCTGCACTATTGTAAGAACTGCAACCTCTGAATATCGTTTCTTATGTCTTTGTCTATGAGTGTATCAAATTTGATTAAAATCGGACCACTCCTTCTATAACCCGATTATTTTCGATTATCGATTTTCGATATTTATTGGGGGTACCTCGACACAAAACCTAGCTAAGAACACTCGCAGATGCTTATCGTACAACTGTGTCAATTTTCATGAAAATCGATTCAGCCGTTTCGGAGTCTATAGGTAAAGGACACAGACACAAAGTTCCATTTATAAATAAGTTTAGATTTATTCATTTGAAGGAACGAAACATTTTATTTTTGTGCCTTTATTTTTGTTTACCTTTCATTAATTAACTACTTTATTGCGTTTGTTTGTGCGCCATTTTTTAACGTAGAGTGTGCTAGGGTGGAAAAATTAACAAAACAAGAACCACTTCTATATTATAACCAAATCTATACTAAAAAATAAGTGAATGAAAATATTATTTACCAAATCAAAACAAAAAAAAAAATTGAAAAAGGAAAAAAAAAAAATGATCCAAAACAAATATATATCATTGATTTTATATATATATATATATATATATATATATATATATATATATGGATGGTCTCTCTCTTGATATGTTGCGATCTGTTTCAATGAAATGGACAGCACTCAGCTAGCTAAAGCCTGACTGACTGCAATTGCAATATAGTTCTTCATAGGAAAACAATAGAGAAATGTTTCACGGAAAGCGAAAACTACAAACACTAAAAATCGGTTTTAGTTTTAATAATCATATGAAAACCAATTTTGAGCCCCATACCAGCACCCACTGCCATACAGGAGGACAGATATCATGTCAGAGTTTAAGTTTTGTTTAACGGCATATCAACCTCGGTGGGTTATTTAATGCCGAAAAGGTAATGTTTTAAGGTATTTTTTTTAAATGTTCAGTTATAGTGAGAAGGTTGATTTAGTCAGATTTTGATTAAATTTTTTTGTTATTTTTTATTTTAGTAAACTGAAAATGTCTTCTAGTTTTGTATTTAAAAATGTTTTGCTGAGAATAATTTTTTCCTTCAAAAATGTATATTTTTCTATAAAAGTTTATTTTTATGTATATATTTCTAAAAAAAAAAGTATTTTTATACTTTCATAGTGTTTTGACCCAAGTTTGGGGGTAAACTATTTGCCCATAGCTGGGACCCTAACAGGTACTACCACTCCAAGTCAGGGTCAACCTGTGAACAACAGCAATCAAGAGGTGGTTCCGTGCTCCTCACAACCTCCTAATCAGAGGCCTTGCTGCCGGATACAGTTTACTGTTACAGAGTTTAGTACTCTTTACCTTGTTTCTAGCTAAGTTTTTCTCTTTCGTAATATTCTTAGTTTTTGGAATGCTTCTTTGGCCATCCGAATTCGTCTTCGGATTCATTGTCGCACTTTTTGTCCTCTGTTAAAACACTCCCATATATTTGAATTTTTCTACTTGTTTCATTCTGTTGTCCCTGATTTGCAATTCGCTCTTTAGGCTCATTTTTTGTTCACAATCATGCATTCTGTTTTCTTGCAATTGATGTTCAATTCTTTCTCACTTTTCTTCTACCTTTTGTACGATTTTTTTTCTTTCCGTGTCTTGTCAGCAATTGTCATCTGCATGTAGTGTAAAAAAAAAAAAGAAAAAAAGATGAATGATGATGAGGTGGGGAACAAAAGGTGCAGTGCGATGCTAGCTCGACTGCAGGCCAGCTGTTTTTCTTTCTTTCTTTCTTTCTTTAGTTGCCTCAAGGAAATGGATTTCAGGTTTCCTTTTCTCGTCTCGTTACACCGGGCAGTTGTGAAACAGACACCAACTAAGCTGCTTCTCCTTCCTCTGTCAGTCTGACTGACTGTCAATCCGCAACTTCGACACACAATCCACTGAAAAAAATCCGTTCTGACAGCATTCCTAGGTGGGCAAAATTTGCATGTGTGCAAATATCGTCTCGTTTTGGACGAGATAAGTACGCATAAATTGTACCTTCAATAGCGGCCATTTTTCTTTTTTGTTATTATCTTGCAGTCAAGACATGTTCGCGCTCGTTTTGAATTCCGAGGTAAGTCATGTCTTTCGTTACAGCATTGTCGTCTGACGAGAACAAATGTTACACAGTCTTTATTTTGTGTGTTTATGGAGGGATTTAGGTGTTACTCAAGGTCGTATGATGATCTGGAAATTATTTTTGCCCTCCCGGTTCACATTCCACCCACGTCTATTGAACAGGTGAAGAGGTTCATCCCTTGTTCCCTGTTTAGGATGTGGTTTCCGGCTTTCTCTTTTCCAATCTTTTCATTCTTGCGTAGCCCCCTGCACATCAGTGGCGTTACTGCCTTGCTCGGGGTGATGTGATTTAAAAAAAAAAAAAAAAAATGTATGTATATATACATACATACATGTGTATGGCTTTCCCAAGCAAAAACGACTTTAGTTGGGAGGCCAGGTAATTATTGCTGCAAACATTTTTTTCTTCAACTCCGTTTTTGCAGTGATGAGGTGCTGCTTTGAGAGCAATTCTCCTAGAACAGTTTTTAAAGAGTTATAAATAGACTTGAGACGACCATGAAATGCAAAGTTCGAATTTTAAACTTTTTACGAGGAGTGAGGTAAGAATTCCCTCGGAATGGGGGAAGAGTGTTCTATTTGAAACTATGTTGTCTTTCTTCGTTAATTGATATCGCCATTTTACATCGTAATTTTAGAAGAACATCAGCACATGGCAAGTTTTTACCTCGTAATTGTCGTCAAGTCGAATTATCCGGATAGTACCGATTAATTCAAAATACCTATTCGAGAGTAAAATGGTGTGTTTGATATTTCCTTTACTTTATTGTAAATGTTTCTGAAGAAAGTAATCTTATCTCTGTTCCTGATCTTAACTTATTCACTCAATTACCTTTTGTCGCTATTACCCCTACTCTCTGTCTATTCTGGCTCGACCCCCAACACATTCTCTTTTTGTTCATCCCCCAGCCCACATCCACACTAGCATGTTGTCTGTTCCTCGCCCATGTGTACACCTTCTCATTGTCCGTCAGCCTGTACTCTGTCCACGTTCACACCATGTCTCCGTCTTTGCGCCCGTCCCTCGCCTGCGTGCACACCGTGTCTCCTTTTGCCCGGCCGCGTGCACACCGTGTCTCCTTTTGCCCGGCCGCGTGCACACCGTGTCTCCTTTTGCCCGGCCGCGTGCACACCGTGTCTCCTTTTGCCCGGCCGCGTGCACACCGTGTCTCCTTTTGCCCGGCCGCGTGCACACCGTGTCTCCTTTTGCCCGGCCGCGTGCACACCGTGTCTCCTTTTGCCCGGCCGCGTGCACACCGTGTCTCCTTTTGCCCGGGCACACCGTGTCTCCTTTTGCCCGGGCACACCGTGTCTCCTTTTGCCCGGCCGCGTGCACACCGTGTCTCCTTTTGCCCGGCCGCGTGCACACCGTGTCTCCTTTTGCCCGGCCGCGTGCACACCGTGTCTCCTTTTGCCCGGCCGCGTGCACACCGTGTCTCCTATGGGATACACATTTTTTTTTCTATTAAAATAAGCAATAAGAAAATACATAAAAACGTTGTAGAAATTTTGGATCGGAGCGGCATTAGAATTTAAATTACATTTTTATATTTCTCAACCAATCAGCTAAAAACATAGAATAAGAACATTCTAGAAAAATAGGATCGGAAGTCAATTAACAAAAAATATTTAGGCCCCAAAACAAAATAGTAAAATACAAATCTGATTGGTCAATAAATGTCTTCACACCTAAATGTTAGGAAGATTCTTTGATCCACTATTATGGTATATAAATAACACACAGTTAGGAAGAAAAAAGGTCAGTCACCAAGCTAGCCATTAAGTCAGCATGTAACCGATACTTTGTCCGGCCAAGTCATTCTTCCACACCAAAGTTCATGACCTAGCTACAGAGGGCCGTGAAAGGAAAAACCCGACAAACTTTCTTTCATCAACGCGACACGCTGTCGCCACCCTAGATGAACTTAATGTAAGTAAGAACGACTTATTTACGGACTCCGTTAATATAAACTTACACACACCTTTAAACAAATTTAACTTCTTGCCAAACTTTATTTTCCAAAAGGCAATTTTTCACATCTTGTATTTTATTTGTTTCCACATGCTAATTTTATTTTATACATATTAAATTGTTTGTTGTTTAATGTTCGTTGTGACTTATTCCATTTCTTTTGCGCGATTGTAAAACATTGTGTTGTATTTGTGGGGGAACTAATCTCGAGAGCAATACCCGTAAAATACGGAAGCACATCAACCAAGCACTTACCAAATCCCCTACACTCCTTTTGCCCGGCCGCGTGCACACCGTGTCTCCTTTTGCCCGGCCGCGTGCACACCGTGTCTCCTTTTGCCCGGCCGCGTGCACACCGTGTCTCCTTTTGCCCGGGCACACCGTGTCTCCTTTTGCCCGGGCACACCGTGTCTCCTTTTGCCCGGCCGCGTGCACACCGTGTCTCCTTTTGCCCGGCCGCGTGCACACCGTGTCTCCTTTTGCCCGGCCCGCGTGCACACCGTGTCTCCTTTTGCCCACCCGCGTGCACACCGTGTCTCCTTTTGCCCGGCCGCGTGCACACCGTGTCTCCTTTTGCCCGGCCCGCGTGCACACCGTGTCTCCTTTTGCCCACCCGCGTGCACACCGTGTCTCCTTTTGCCCACCCGCGTGCACACCGTGTCTCCCTCTGCTCGCCAGCCAACTAGGCCTGTCTATTTCCTATCTGTTTTACAAAAGAAAGGAAAACGTTTTGCAGTTTACTGAATTGTATTCTAAAAACAGCATTATTACGAGAGAAAGTCGTGGGGGAACTCCTCTTCCCTCATGTCAAAGTAAATATTGCTACACTCTCATTCATGAAACCCAGAGGATCTGTCAACAGTAAAATTTAATATCCTTCGCCTCGATATAAATAATCCCTTTGCTTGTAAGAATACGAACCTGATTTCCCTGCCTTATTTATTCACTGTCGTAAAAAAAAGGGGGTGAGCAACAAAAACAGAAAATGGGAAGTATGTTTTTCCTTAATCCCTGAAAAGTAGTAGCAATAGTAGTATGAGCGATATGAAAAAAAAAATACAAAAACATTCAGAATGCGGAATTTTGGAGAGGGTTAAGAGGCTCGTTGGACAGAAAATAAAACAATATCTAAAAATGATTTATCATTTATCTAAGGCTTTATTCATTCGGAAGAATCAAGTGTCGAAGAATGAGGAAAAATTATTGGTAGTATCGAAAATGGAGAAAGGTTTTGCAAAGGAAAAAAAATATATATAAACGTACGGGCGTTAAAGTAGTTACAAAAAGAAAAACCGGGTGTTGCAGATAAACTAGGTTTACTTCTTTTTCTTTTTTTTTTTTTTTTTTAAATAGGGGGAGAAGTTGAATCTAAAAGAAGGGAAGCACCCATCCACCATATATGGGATGGCTCTCTGTAGAGCAAACCCATGTGGTCTCTGTGTGGTTACACTGTTGCCGCTGCTACTGACCTGAGAGGGGCGAGGCTGTTCACTCCTCTTTCCGTCATCTTTTCTCTTTCTTTTACTCTCTTCATCTTTCGTGTTCTCTTGGAATTGTAAGCATTACCAAAAATCCAAACTTAACTCACTAATAATAATAATGATGATGACGGAGGAAAAAGAAAGATGAGCAAGTCACGTGACCAACAGGAATGCCAGTGGGAGAATTCGGTTATATACCTTTCTCTTGATTCATCTCTCTGTGCTAGATTATATATATATATTTATTTATTTTTATCCTGTTGTTGTTGTTAGAGAGAACTGTTTATAGTTTACCAAAACCGAATTGGCTCTTGGCTCAGGAGTTTGACTTTATCTTACGGCAATTTTAAGCAGCTGGGCCAGTGCTTCTCAAAATTTTCGCGTTGTCCCTTTTGGTTCTACTTATTCAACTGTAGTTCAGTGCTGCCTTCTTGGTAAGTAAAGAAAAAAAAAGGGTGTTAAGTGTAAAAAAAAAAAAAATTAAGTAGTGCTTTGCAGCTTATGTAATGTTAGCATACCTTTTTAATTGCTGGTACTCTTTTTGCTGATAGGTAAAAAAAAAAAAAGAAAAAAAAAGGGGGGAAATAAAGAAAACCTGGAAAGTAGTAGTAGTAGTAAGAAAAGTCTAGCAAGTGTGAAGAAAAAGATTAACGTGGAGACTGGAAAGTAGACCCTCTCACGTGGTGTGCCTTTTTCATTGATTGCATAAACGAGGAGGGGCTTTCTACAACCAACAGTAATCGCAAATATAGTCATGAACACACCTGGATTTTTATTTTAGGGAAAACAAGATTTTTAAAGAAAAAATAACTCTTTCAAGAATCAAGATTTTTTTTTCTGAAAAAACAAACGTTCTCATTTTTATTATTATTTTAGGTTTTCCTTTTTTTTTTAATGTCGCGAAGCTCGGTTATTCGTTCAAATCAGCAACTTTTTAAAAACTCGTTTGTGTCAGAATTATACTTTTTTTTATCTTTTTGTTTTCTCGGTTATTCGTTCAAGTCAGCAACTTTTTTAGAAGCTCGTTTGTCTCATAATTATACTTTTTTAAACTTTTTTGTTTTTTGTCACGTCTTGATAAAATTGTTTTCTTGTTAAAAAAAAAACTTTGTTTTAAATTTTGATTTTTGATTTCAACCTTTTCAAACCCTTGGAAATCATAAAATTACATTACACTAAGTGATTTTTTAAAATTTTTTTTTTATTTTCTTATTTGGGGAGGTGGGTACTTTTCCCACCTTCTTTGTCATTTTTCAAAAGGAATATTTTTCCTCTCTTACGTAAAAAATATGCTATTGTTAATTGTAATGTTTTGTATCGCCGGCAAATAAAAATCCACATTTCACGTGAGAAATAGTTAATTGGTTTCTTGTACCTTGCGTAACAGTAACACACAAAAGTACAATTCACGGTCACATATTTTTAACAATACGGCATAGTATCATATTTTGTTTATTTAGACATTTGTTAAATTGTTTTGAATTTTGATTAACAATTGATGATTACTTAATCAAAGTCCTGAGACAAACAAAAAAGACTGAACTTAGAATCTTATTTTTTTTGTTTACTACCAACCAATTTACAATGTAATTAATTACATTTTCCTGGCAATTTAAGGGAAAATTAATTAGAAGAAAATATATCAAAATTTTTAATTATAAAAATTAAAAATAAAATTATCTTTTTTTACGGATATCTGGGACAAGATAAAATTATAGAAATTGTTTAAAGATTGTTAAAAAGAAAGTATATTTACCGCGTGGTCATAGTAGGATTTGAACTAAAAATAAAAAAAATTCCTTCAGCTTTTTATACATCGATGATGATGAATGAATAATAACTGAATTCAATTTTTTGTTCTGGCAGATTGAATTCTGTTGGTGGCTAGACTGTTAAAAAGCAAACCTTTTTACTCCCACTTTTTGAGACCAGTCTCGCTTTGTTTTTGTTGAAGTGCTCGAATTTACAGCAAACATGAAGAAAGAGAAAGTTAATTAAAACTAGGTGTTCAGAAACAATACACGCAATCAGACAATAAGTTGTTTTAAAAGTTTTCTTTTATTACTTTTCCAAAAGAAACTTTTCTTTTATTACTTCCAGAAACTTTTTCTTTTATTACTTCCAGAAACTTTTTCTTTTATTACTTCCAGAAACTTTTTCTTTTATTACTTCCAGAAACTTTTTCTTTTATTACTTCCAGAAACTTTTTCTTTTATTACTTCCAGAAACTTTTTCTTTTATTACTTCCAGAAACTTTTTCTTTTATTACTTCCAGAAACTTTTTCTTTTATTACTTCCAGAAACTTTTTCTTTTATTACTTCCAGAAACTTTTTCTTTTATTACTTCCAGAAACTTTTTCTTTTATTACTTCCAGAAACTTTTTCTTTTATTACTTCCAGAAACTTTTTCTTTTATTACTTCCAGAAACTTTTTCTTTTATTACTTCCAGAAACTTTTTCTTTTATTACTTCCAGAAACTTTTTCTTTTATTACTTCCAGAAACTTTTTCTTTTATTACTTCCAGAAACTTTTTCTTTTTATGTATGATTTTAGAAAACGAATTGGTTACAAAAAAAGTTTTTCTTTTTCTTTGATGGTAAAAAGTATGAACAATGCAAAGAAACTTTAATTTCCGTCTTTGACTGTGAAAACAGCAACATGGTTACATGATCAACGATTTCCATTCCACGTTCACTTCAGAAATTCACGTGGAATGGAAATCGCCGGTCATATGACCATGTTGCTGTTCAAAGAAGACGGAAATAATAAAAAAAAGTTCTTTGTATTGTTCATATTTTTTAGTTTTAAGAAAGAAGGTTGTTAATGTTGTTACGACTTACGTTATTTTATTTTATTTTATTTTATTTTTTACCAATTTGCTGTCAATTTGTTTTTTGGGTTTTTGACTTTTTGACCTTGACATTTTCTTTTACAATATTGAAATTAATTCTAATTTCAATATTCAAAAAGGTTGTTTTCCCAACTTCATCTTTTTATGAAAATCAACTAAAAAAAAAAACAAAAAAAAAAACACTCAATTTATTTTTCTTTTTTGAAAGTTCGGATGTCAAAAATGTTTTTGACAAACGATCATTAAAAAAGTTACTGATCGTTAATTACGAAATTTAATAAGATAATTATTTTTACAATAATGAATGAATGACCTACAGAAATCATGAAATTTTTAAAATTTTAAATGGTAGTAAAATAAAATAAAATTTTTCACTTGAATCAAAGTTTAGTTTTTGAATTTTAAAAATGAAGCTGATTGATAACAGTAGAAATGACGTCAAGTAAATTTTAGAAACTCATGTTTTTTCATTAATCGTACCTTTGAAAATGGTATGCATTACATAAAAATTGAAATGTAAACAATATTCAAATTGACGAAGCTTAGACATCAACTGACGTGCTATATTTGCCGTGTCTATTTAGGACGTGGACGATTATGGCTATCCACAACTTTCTCTAGCTGTAGCAGCGTTTGTCTTTTACTATCCTCCCTCTGTTTTGCCATCCATTTTTACAGAAGTTCATTAGGTAAAGTAACTTACCGTAATTTACTTGTTCTTTCAATCTGTCTTTGTTGCCTTCAGATTTTTTAAGTCTTCTTCCGTCAACGTATGTCCTAAATATTTCAACTGTCACTTTCTGTTTCTAAATTTTCCTTTTTACTTAAATGCTCTGTTAATAATATTCTCAGCATCCTTCTGTAGAACTAATTAAGGTATGACCTGAAATCATCTCTCTAATGAGGAAATTTTCTAGCATTCAGGAGAGGACAGATATGATGTCGCAGTTGAATAATTTTTGCTTCGTATTTGAAGGCTATCACAATGCGTTTAGTATAATAAAGGAAGGTAAAGAAGGTGTTGGGCATTACCGATTTATTATTCATTAATATTTCAAGATCATAATCTCATGTTCAGATTGATAGGAGAGCTTGGTTTCATGTTGTCTGCTGTTGGACCGTGCCCTTAAATGAATGGTCCACTTTCGCTGCTCCTACTATCGTTAATTGTAGTGTGTGTGTACCTGTAAGTGGTTTAGTTCACACACACATATATATATATATATATATATATATGTGTGTGTGTACCTGTAAGTGGTTTAGTTTATATATATATATATATATATGTGTGTGTGTACCTGTAAGTGGTTTAGTTTATATATATATATATATATATGTGTGTGTGTGTGTGTGTACCTGTAAGTGGTTTAGTTTATATATATATATATATGTGTGTGTGTGTGTACCTGTAAGTGGGAAGTAAAGACTGGACAGCTGTTCTTCATGTATAGCTGCAATACTCTGTTTTTGGTAGAAGTTTGGTAATTATTGGAGTGCTAGAGGGGACTGACCCTTTTTTCATTATCTTTAGTGATGGATTATAAGTACGAGTTCCACTAGAGATCTGGGTCCCAATAAACATTCATGGCAGAGAGGCTCCCTGAGAGAACACCTATTTCATGGCAATAGGTGAAAATAGAGGATCATTTCTGCAATAATGGAACCTCACCAATTTGGTTTTCAAAGCATTGAATATGAACAGCCATTTTTATCCTCCCACTGAGCTATTTCAAGGTACAACAGAGAAATAAGTTTCCAAGCTCTTGTCATTTGAACTTTGGGATTTGCACCCTTATACTGTTGTGTCACCAGCATAAATATTCGCAAATGATCGGAGTATATTCTTAGTCAGATCATTTATGTAAAGTAGAAAGAGGATTTGAACTGAGAAGCAAGCCTTGGGGGATGCCTGCATTGATCACTTGAGTCTCAAAAGACTGTCTTTGAAAAAACTTCATTCAGAGACCTATACATTAGGAAGGACTTGATAACTGAGAAGACACTTCTAGTATTCCATAGCTGGAGAGCTTAAACAGTAATCCTCTAGACCACATCTTGTCAAAGACCTTTGAGATATCTAATAAAATCATCATTGAGAATAAACAAGTTTGGAAATAATGTGTTTGTCACGTGTTTGTGTTACAACAGCATCAAATTATTGACTCACTTATACTTCAAGACTTTTGTGTGAGTTCTAAAATTTCAGTTTTGTTTGACTTTTATGTACTACTTAAATATGTTGGTTGACTCATATGAAATTTTTGGAATTAGCATTTTTTAGACTTTGTCATGACACTTGTCAGAATTGAAAAATTGATTAGTTGGTTATTCAGTTGATTTTGTTTCACAGCATATCAACCTCTATGGGTTATTTAATTCAAGTGTATGCCTTCAACTACAGATAAAATGTATTGTTAGGCATTTTGCTTCAAAAGATGATGTATTGTTAGGCATTTTGCTTTCAAAAGATGATGTATTGTTAGGCATTTTGCTTTAAAAGATGATGTATTGTTAGGCATTTTGCTTTAAAAGATGATGTATTGTTAGGCATTTTGCTTTAAAAGATGATGTATTGTTAGGCATTTTGCTTTAAAAGATGATGTATTGTTAGGCATTTTGCTTTAAAAGATGATGTATTGTTAGGCATTTTGCTTTAAAAGATGATGTATTGTTAGGCATTTTGCTTTAAAAGATGATGTATTGTTAGGCACTTTGCTTTAAAAGATGATGTATTGTTAGGCACTTTTGCTTTAAAAGATGATGTATTGTTAGGCATTTTGCTTTAAAAGATGATGTATTGTTAGGCATTTTGCTTTAAAAGAAAATGATGTATTGTTAGGCATTTTGCTTTAAAAGAGATGTATTGTTAGGCATTTTGCTTTAAAAGATGATGTATTGTTAGGCATTTTGCTTTAAAAGATGATGTATTGTTAGGCACTTTGCTTTAAAAGATGATGTATTGTTAGGCACTTTGCTTTAAAAGATGATGTATTGTTAGGCACTTTGCTTTAAAAGATGATGTATTGTTAGGCACTTTGCTTTAAAAGATGATGTATTGTTAGGCACTTTGCTTTAATAGATGTATTTTTATACTTTCATAGAGTTTTGTTTGGGAGTTGACTATTTGCCAATAGCTGAAACCCTAACAGGTGCTACCTCCCCTATTGATTATAAATTCAAAAGGGAATCCTGTTTATGATAGCAATACAGCATAAAATTGATCCCTGCTATTGAGGATTTATTGGGACTGTTTGCATTTGTGCTTTTCTCATTAAATATCTATATGCAAGATGTTTCTTTTTACAAAAGAAAAACAAATATGTACATTGTTATGTGTTTTAAGAAAATATTTTAGACAAACACTAACAGTTGCCTCGTGAAATGAATAGTTAATAATTTTAAAAATATTTTTGTAGTGGATATATGGCTGAATGGTTAGCAATCCAACCATTAGAAAATCTCATTTTGAACAATTTATCAAGGAGGCAACTTCTTAATATTAATCTGGGGGAGACAATCTCTACTTGTAGCATCCTAGTAAAGTGCCTGAAAACCATGCTAAGGGTTGACCTAAACTTTGTAAGTGAAATCGGGTAGATGGAAGTATTCTTTAGCCACAGATCAGTCAGTCAGTTAAGTGCCACACGTGATACACGTTTGGGTGATCATGCCTCGAAAGAGACATGACTGACTGGGCAGAAGATTATCCCGGAGTATGTTGCCATTATTTTTTGCAGTAGACTAGTTGCTAACCGAAGCTATAGAACCCAATCTGTTACTTAATCTATAACTGGAGAGAAGAGATGGATTAATACCTTTACTAAGGATATTTGTGCGTAAGTGAATGCAAGGAATTCAATTGGAATTTGAACTTGGCTCCCTGATTTCTTGTTTCGAGCTGATATCCACTGCACCACAACGCACATTCATCTAGCCACTGATGGTTGTGCTAAAAGGAAATTAACTCCTTCTATTCAGAGGGTCAAACATACTTGCCTTGTTCAACTATTGATCATGCCAGATTATGTGTCCACTTCCAGAAATTCGAAGGTTCACTCAGCATAATTGCAGGAGAAGTCATATATTGATTTTGTGAGTGTTCAAGAAATACAAACTTGCCTGAATAACAAAGATATAGCTAGCCACTTTAGCAGATGGCTATAATTGGGGGGTGAAAAAAAACCTTTGTTACTTAGTCAATGTTTCATAAATGAGCTTGCGTTTTCTCTGGCATCACTTGTACAATACTGATTACTTTGGTTTCCCGTCACCAATGTCAAGATTTTTTTCTCCCTTTTCTCCTGCTTCAGCCTTCTTTTATCATACCAACGCCATGGTCAATTGACCAATTAGCGTTCTTCGCTTTTGTTCTCAGTTACCCAAACAAATAGCATCCTGCAGTTCAGCCAGTCAGCACACGACTTGCTATTGGTCAAACCATGTTAAGCTGTACAAAAGCCACCATTACAGAATATACAATTTTAAACTAATACAATGTGAGGAGGAGAGATTCATGCCATTTTCAAGGAACAAAATGGTGCTACGACATGTTATATATTGAGATAAGGAACTTATTTTCCTTTGCACAGGATACAAGCCACTCTAACTCGCTTGCTTCACTACAGTCAATGAGGAATCAAAACTTATACAGAGTAGGAAAACTACCTTTTTTTTTTTTTTATTGTGGTGCACGTAAGTGGTGATGAGAAATTAGAACCGTGCTGGTGTAAGTTTTTCTTTGTTGTGCATAAAGGAAAAACCCAGATATTCTTAAATATAGAAGAATTACAGCCCAAGCGGCAAAAATACAACAAATAATTCAGAAGAAAATAGAAAATTATACAATTTCTTTCACTTCTGATATGGTGGCAATTGCTATAGTTGAATGCATATGCAATTTAGATCACTTAACTTAGAACTTAGCTCACTGGTGCCCCCTATATATGAATTTACTCGAGCCACAAGATTAGCAACTAGGTCTCACCTTTTTACTGTGAAACCAATAAATTGTAAACACAAATTCTACTCCACTAGCTTCTTTTCTTGCACTTCCCGCTTGTGGAATTCACTTCCATTTACTTGCTTTCCTGACAGCTACAATCTTCAAGAATTTAAATGTAAAGTCAATAGTCATCTCCTATCTCACTAACTTGCATCCTCTCTCCTATGTTTCTTTCTCCCTCCACTCCACTCTCATTAGTATTTTCATCCTTCTCTTAACCACTTCCTGACACCCCCTATAACCTGTCACTCTTTCTCATAACTTTCCTCCTATGTAACCCCCTGCAAAACAGTGGCAGTAAAATGCCTTGCTTGGGGCGATATGATTATAAAAAAAAAAAAATTGGATGATGGAATTTTTTCTGCTTATTTTAGAAGAGAGAAGTAAAATGACAGAAGAATACAGTGATTGGGAAGATGAGTGTAGAATTAATAAATAGCAACAGACAGTACTCTACTGTAGTTGAATTCGAAAATGACAGCCTAATTAGTAGGGAGTTTATATAACAGCCTGGGAGATTCCATTCAGCTATCTAGGCAAGTCTGTTCTGTAGGCTCTGATTGGCTGATGATTTCAGTGTGGATATTGTGCTCAATAAATATCAGCACAATATCCACCCTATGACTTGATCAAGAAAGGGACATGTAATGAGTTACAACCATGTTTATTTTTGTCTGCCAACTGGATGCTAGTTGGAAATATCCTTGCTGAGGTGAGTCTCACACTCTTAATTGTTCAATGAGAAAAAAACAAGACTTTTATTGATAAAGTTAGCACCAGTAGAACATGAAAAATACTGTAAAATTTGTACTTCTGAGAAAACCAGGAGAAATTTGCTTTGATGAAATGGTAAATATTCTGGAAAAATCTTAAGCAAAAAAAGTTTATTCAATACTTGCTGGAAGTGTATGAATCTGACGAAAAAAGACAGATTTTGTTACATATGCTGGAATCATAAACAAGAAGATGAAAATTAAATGAGCTGATTTTGGATATCTTTTAAAGGATTAATTTTTTTTCAAGGGTTAACGGCAAGACAAAAATATGTGCTCAAATCCTGAAGAAACTGGAACAAAATCAAAACTAACACTACAAGAAATATCAGAAGAATGTCAGAGAATCCTAAATCTGAGACATAATGGAGGAAAATTGAAGATTTCAGTTGAGGAAGTTTGCATATCGAAGATGACTGATGTTCTTTTTTTATTTTTTTTATTTTAGAGTGTGAAAAAGTAGGACTTAAAAAGTTACACTGTAAAACTAAAGCAAAGAAAAGTGCTTGCAGAAACAAATTTTGTATACAGTGTCGAGATAGAAAAAAGTAAACACAGAAAACCAAATAAAATTTGTGTTTGTGAAAATTTAATAATGTGGATGTAAAACTGCAACTAGATACTGGTAGTGATATCACAATAACCAATGAACACTCCACCCACATCTATTGAATAGGTGAAGAGGCTCATCCCTTGTTTCCTCTTTAGGATGTGGTTTCTGGTTTTTCTCTTTTCCAATCTTTTCACTGTTATGTAGCCCCCTGCGCATCAGTGGTGTTTTCACCTTGCTTGGGGTGATATGATTTAAAAAAAAGAAAAAAGTCACATGGAAAACCTCCAGGACCATGTATTAGTTTTAAAGCTTTTATTACATCCGAGCAACATCGGGCTATACTGCTAGTATATATATATATATATAGTTTGGTAGATGTCTTAGTAGTATAAAAGTCTTTCAGAACAAAGCATGATTGTCATTTTTTTTTTCCTTTCTGCTATTGTTCCATATGTAATATCAGTTATATCATGGATATAATAATGTCCATAATGGGGGAATTGAAATGAGAGGATAAACTTTTCTTCTGTAGCACTTATACTAAGTTTAAACTGACAAATGGCTTGAAAGAGAAGAATTCAATGACCAACCTTGTTGTGAACACTTTTCTTAAGCAGAAATTGCCTAGATTGATTGATTTAAGTTATGTGTATTAATTTTATTTTGTCTTATTTTCTCTGGTAGGCCATCCTAAGTAAATTATTTGGCTTTGTATAAAAGTCAAATTTATAATGAATGTTATGCTACTCAGCATCACAATGATTGCAATGTAACCAGAGTATGTAATAATTTGGATTCTTGAGTTGTCAGGTGTTTGTACCACCTGATATAATGAAACATAAGTTGGTGTGTATTTGTAAAACAACACGACATATCCCTGTCTCTTATGTTAGGGGTTTGTAAGTGATACCAGCTGCTGACAATCAACATTCAGTTTAGTTTTCTGAGACAGTGTTGGTGGGAGGGGTTAGAAAAAAAAAAAAAAAAATTTCATCTCATTCAATAATCTATAAAAATTGACTATCTTAGTTATTGGATGGAACAGATTTAAACAAGACAGATATTTGCTCATTAAATAAAGCATAGATTATAATTTTTTTTTTTTTTTTTTGCAATGACCTGTGTGTGTGTGTGTGTGTGTGTGTGCATATATTAAGAAAAATGTATGACAGTTTTTTTTTTTTTTTTGTAGCGTGTTTTGTCTTTTAGGACGTCATCCAACTACTAAATTTCTAATGTTGGTGTTAGAACTCATCAATGATTGCCAGCACCCCTTGTTTGTGTGCATATGTAATCACACCAATATAACAAATTTAGTCTGAAGTCCTCAAAAATGAAACAGATGAAAAGAACTTTTTCCATTTTTTCATACATATATGGTAGCAACTTTGGTTAAATACAAAACCAAAATACTTTTTTCCATGTTTTTTACTATATGGTTTGAAACTGAACTTTTGTTCATTTTTAACAACACATGTGTTTTATATGACTTGATGACTGCACTTCAGCTTGAAACATACTTGCAACTCGGTTTTGACATTGGTGTCAACTTATTTACATATGCTCTATCTCTGATATTGAACGCTTTAACCCATAAATTTAAAATACCTTAAAATTATATATTTTTCCATTTGTAAACGAGTTATTATGTGACCCAGGTTTCTACCATGAGTGGTGTCTTCAGGCGATTTTCAATAACTGATTTTACCCTTTATTTTTTTTTTTTCTTTTTAAGAATGCTCACTTGGCAGGGAATTTTTGAATGCACAAATTTTAAAATCACAAGAAATTATAACGTTTTTTTAAATTACAAGTAATTATAACTTTTTTTTAAAAAAAGTGCACGTTCAAAAATTCCCTGCCACGTTAGTGTTGAAAAAAACCCACTGTTACATGAGCGTTCTTAAAAAAATGGGGGGGGGGGGTAAACAGTAAAATCAGTTATTCAAAATCACATGTAGAAACCTAGGTCATGTAATAACTTGTTTACAAATAGAAAATATCAAAAGTTCTACAATATAATTGTATTGAACACTTTTTAATACAAATGTGCATTGGTCTAATTTTATTATGACCAAATACTAAGTAATGAAACAATCAAAATAAATTATGGCAAGAAATAAATTAAGTTTAATACTTACAAGCATGAAAAAATTAAAAACACAAGAACGACCAACCAGTTTCTATCCCAACCTCTTCAGGGTCATTTGGGAAAATTTATTTTTTCTTCTTGGAGTTGACCTCGTTGTTCACTTTTATATCTCCAAAAGCTCTCTCTCTGATATCAAACACTTTACCCATAAATTTAACATACCTTAAAATTATATATTGTATAGTCATCCGCAGACAGATCTGTTTTGCTGTATTACAGCTCATCAGTATGATTAGACATCTGATTGCTTCTAGCCAGGATTGAAACCCAACCGAATTGACATCAGTTGGAATTCTACCTCTGAGCTATGGGCGCTTGGTAGAGGAAGGCAAACTTTAGCGTAATATATATAATGTAAACATACGCTAGTAGCTGAGAGTATTCATATTTATTACTGAATGAATGATGCTAGAGTAGCTACTGTTGTTTCAAAATCTACCATTCTTCCATAGTGCTCAATCAGAGTGTGAGAGTGTAAAAAAAACAAATACCCTGCTTATATACAACAGGCTAAAATTTAAATTCTCTGATTATATACGCCTATGGCTTAGGGGTTAACAACTTCGACTGGCACAAAATCAGTTGAGTTTCGATCCCGGTTAGAAGCAAGTGGATGTCTAGTCACACTGATGAGCTGTGATACAGTGAAACAGGCTTGTATGTGGATGACGAAAATAAATATATATACATAGTTGCATGCACACACACACACACACACAAACACAATGTATGCATACTGATATGAAGTTTGTTTCGCTCTAATTTAATGAAAGATAGCCCTCTCCTGTGACACATTATCCAAAATGGTAGAAAGCAAAAAGAGCAATTAGCATTAATTCATGTAGGAAATATTTTCAAGCATTCTCAAACCCTAAAAATAACCTTCTGCCTGCTTTGGTGTCAAAGGTTGAGGTTCATCATCAACTGAGTTTTATACGGGTCATTGTCGGCACTCAAAACATCCTGAAAGCTTGCTTTAAACCTACTGTGTCCTTTCGGAATTAAACAGATTTTCTACAACCAATGCAACACTGTCAATCATTGTGAAAATTTTCATGCAAGATTTGGGGATTGAAGAATTTGGCATTATTTCTGTTTTGTGAGATTTCAGTTTAGAAATGGCTTCATAGGAGTGTGTGACTTGTGTAGCAGGAGAAATATCTATACAAAGATGTGAATTTAAATATCATTTCCAATTTGAAGTTGTTATTCTCTCATTATGAAACAGCTAACGACTCTTTTTTTGGGGGGTGGAAAAAAGTGGTGTAAAGAAACATTTAAACGAAGAAGATTTTTTAACTTGTCTTTATTTGTGAGTAAATAATTCTGTCTTTATAACCAATGTATAATTGAGGTTAAATTGAGTTAATTTGTAATAGTGACTCTACTTATTTTTGTTTTGTTTTTTATTTATGGCTTCAAAAAATGAACATTTTAAAAGTATATAGATATACACAAAAATATATTAAAACAAAGAAAAAATACCTACTGTAAAATGATGGATTGAAAAATAGAAAAATAAAGAACAAATATTATACAAATAGAAAATTGATCATATCAAGTTAATGCAAATAAATGTTTCTTTCGCTGCATAGTATGTGCTTTGGCAGTGGCTACATACAGTTTTGAATTCAGGATTTTCTTCTAAACTGGTTGCCATCCAGAGGCTATGGAATTCAGTCTGTTCTGTTATTTACCCATAGTTGGGAGGAGATGAGATGGATTCATACTTTTTCCAAGAGTATTAGCATGCAAGTGAATGTAATGAACTTAACTGGAATTCAAACTTGGCTCAAGTTCCTAAATCTGAGTCACAGTCCATTACTTTATCGTGTGTCTTTGGCAATATAAATCAGATATATTTCTTCTCTTTGCTCTTTTCCCCACTTTGTTTATATGTTATTTTATATGCAATTTTAAAATGTCTGTTTTTTGAAGCCCAAATTTCAATTGGTGTAAGAAACTGATAATTTTTCTACTTATCCACAAATGGCTTTTGGTGACTGACCTATTTGGAAGGATGTTCTGCCTGCCCATCATATTTGTTTTCTACTTTATAAATTATGATATCAGTGTGATGCTAACTTTGCAGGCAGAATGTGTCAAAAGTCCGAATCTCAAATCTCCTGATACCTGCCAGTCAATATTTGCAAGAGAAAGATTTGAAATTTATATAGGTGTTTTAGTGCATTTTTTGAGTAAACAAAAAACAAAAAAAAAAAAAAGAAAACAGCAGAGTGCGTGGTTTCTCTGTAATTCATATTTATTTATTATTTTTTTGCGTATAACATTCTGGGGTGGTATATTTTTTTGTGCGTTGTGGTGCAATGGATATCAACTCGGAACGCCAAATTGGGGTGCTAAGTTCAAATTCCAGTTGAATTCCTTGCATTCACTTACGCGCAAATACCCTTGAGAAAGGTATTAATCCATCTCTTCCCTCCAGTTATGGGTTACATAATAGGACAGATTGGGTTCTATAGCCTTGGTCAGCTACTAACCAATGGCAAGCTACTGTGCGATAATCTTCTGTTCAGTCAGTCATGTCTCTTTCAAGACATGATTGCCGAAAGTGTGTATCATGTATGGCACTTAACTGCCTGACTCTTTTTTTGTCTTTGATTTTTGCTTTGATGAGAAAGGACCAATAAAATGGTTTAACTATTTTTTGAAACATTGATTAATTTACACTAAAATATATTTTTGTTAACTCTTTTTGTTATAAATTACTTTTTAATCCCTGCTTTTATAGCTCTAATAATAAAATTTTAGTATCATTCACAAATCATATTTTATACATTTTCATAAATTATCTAAACTTATTTATAAATGGAACTTTGTGTGTGTGTCCGTTACCTATAGACTCCGAAACGGCTGAACCGATTTTCTTGAAAATTTACACAGTTGTACTATAAGCATCTGTGAGTGGTCTTAGCTAGGTTTTGTGTCGAGGTACCCCTGATAAATATCGATAATCGAAAAAATCAGGTAATAGGAGTGGTCCAATTTTAATCAAATTTGATACACTCATAGACAAAGACATAAGAAATGATATTCAGAAGTTTCAAGGTTGCAGTTCTTACAATAGTGCAGAAAATTTGATATCTATACCAGGAAATCAAAATATGACTTACATCCATTCATTTTTTTTTTTTTTTTTTTTTTTTTTTTTTTTTCAGTTTACGGATTCGCTTTAACTGGAAACAACTATTGCTTTTTAGTCTTTCATGCCAATGTCCAAAGAATCTGAGCTCCAGGACCATGGATTGGTTTTAAAGCTTTCATTACACCCGAGCAACGCTGGGCTATACTGCTAGTTTATTATATATCTGCTTTGGCATCTGTTGAGTTTAAATTTGCACATATTTTTTTTTTATATTTATTTATTTATTTATTTATTTTTAATCATATCACCCCCGAGCAAGGCAGTAACGCCACTGATGTGCAGGGGGCTACATAGGAGTGAAAAGATTGGAAAAGAGGAAACCGGAAACTGCATCCTAAACAGGAAACAAGGGAAGAGCCTCTTCACTTGTTCAATAGACGTGGGTGGAGTGTGAACCGGGCGATAGTTTAGCTTATCTACTCCAATATTGGTTTACATCTATGAATTGACTGAATATGACTGCTGCCCGGCTTTCATTTTCCAATTTTGATAGTCCAAAAGCATCTATGCATCAGTGTGGATAACAAATTATTTTCCACCATGTACCCTTCTCTAACAAACAAAATATCACAAGCTTCTCACTGTTCTATCACTATTTCAATGGAAAGATTTTCAGACCAACTACATTTTTTAGGTCCACCAGTTTTAACGTTTATGGCTAAAACCTTCTATACTACGCACTTTGTGGAAAAGCACCCTCATTACCTCTGTATTTCATTAGTGAGAATTAAGTTTCACTTGAGCAGCTTCTACCTGAAAATCATCACTCTAGAACTTACTCCCAAGAGGATGTTTTCTCGATTTTGTCGATCTTAATTAGTTCAAGCCTAAGGTTAACCATCATCTTTCCATTTATCTGCATAAACCTTTCCTCTTACTCTGTAACACTATCTTGAGTGGCTAACAGGCCATGTAAAGTATGGAACTCATTGTTAAAAAAAAATATTGGAAATTGTGTACCTTTATTTTGAAGGTAGGATGTGTGGTATGGTGTAATGGATGAGAGCCCAGAATGAAAAATCAGAAATCTGAGTTTGAATTCCAGTTGGGTTTGTCATATACACCTGTGTGATAAAATAGTTTTGGAAAAGGTAAGAATTCATCTCTTCTCTTCCTAGCTATGGGTAAATAGCAAAGTAGACTGGTTTCCATAGCCTTGGCTGGCAATGCGTCTACTACAGAAAGCTGCCTTATCAGTCATGAATCAAGACACTATTGTCAAAGTGGATATCACATATAGCACTTGAACCTAGAGGTGGGAAGTTTTCAAAAACCAAAGAGCAGTTGGCCAGACTCTTTGTGGCAAAGTTGGTTAAGCCATGTCGAGCACAACAATAGTTCCATCTACCCTAAGGGATGCATGTTCAAATCCTATTGGAAAGTTCAAATTTTTCTGTCATGTGATTTCTTGAACATTCAGGTCAGTAGATGTAAATAAATATACTGTTTAATAAATAAACGGAACGTCTACTCAAATACAAACATCCACTAAAAATAACATTTAAAGTACCTAAAATATCTTGTATTAATAAAAAAAATCCATTCTAAAATTCTTTCTTTTTGTTTGGATACAAAACTGAGTTTTGTTTGAAGACACTAAATTTGACCACAGCTGATCAACTGATCTGGTTAAACACTGGGGATTTTTTAATTGAACCTTTTAATTTCCAGGTTAGGTTGAGTAGATTGCCCTCATTCTGATGACTATATCTAGCGATATCTCATCTTGTACTGCTCAGTTATTTCTGATTCCATATTTTATTACTGTTATTACTAATGAATAAAGATAATGTATTTATTGAGATAATTATTTAGGTATATTTTTTTAATAATGATCTTCAAGTTACAGATATAAACAAAAATACATTTTATAATGTCCAAAGTTGAAGTATTATCACTATTTAAGAATTTATTTTCATTAATCTTCATGCTACTGTTTTCATTGATCTTTGTTCTAGCTGATGAACTTTAATTTTTGAGGTGTTTGTCAAACTTAATAATCATGGACCAAGCATGTGAGCAATGATGAGGTTTTGGAAAGGATGGAAATGAAAAGGAAATTAATACTGAGCATCAGAATGAGACAAAGCTCCTGGGACATGCAATGAGGAAGGAGGTCTTGGAGAGCCTGATACTAACAGGCCAGATAGAGGGGAAAAAAGAGACAGAGGAAAGCAGTGGATAACATATTCGAAGGGTCTGAGCAGGTGGATGACAGAACATGAGATTGCGTGGTGTTACAGGAGAAAGTGTGCTACGAGCCACCAGGGATAGGAAGATGTGGAAGGCCATGATCACCTACGTTTTGAAAGGATGAGGTACATAGAAGAAGAATCATTCTATTTTTAGCATGAATTTTGAGAAATTTGTATTTGACATAATAAGCTTAGTTATTTATTCAAGATAATCCCAGGTAACCTTCTTTATGCATTAAACCTGAAATGCAATTAGAAATCTATCATTACAGTGTTTAATATTTATTTAATAGAACTCGGAAAAACTGTGTATTCCACTGAGGTATCATGTTCCAGACTGATATCTTTTGTCAGTCTTGACATGCAATATGTATTGATTTACATTTTCTTTTCTCATTTTGTAAACTTTTTTTTTTCTTAAATGTTGAGTGAAGATTGATTCAAAGACTCAAGTATGCTGTCTGAGACTAGCATGTGTAAAATATGCCTATATCTCTTTTTTTTTCTTTTTTTTTTTTTTTCCTTTATTTTTTTTTATCCATCTGGGCTATACTTAGATACTGAAGAAATATAAACCAATCCATTTATGATAAAAGATTTTTGGAAAACTAAAACCAGATGGCATCTATTTATTCTCCTCCCCGTTTTTTCATTTTCATTTCTGAGTTTTTTATTTTTATTTTTGGGAGTATTATCAAGAAGATTAGTTGACCTTAAACTTTTAGGTCAATGAAAGAGGACCTCCAGTGACAGAATTTCTACTTTTTAAAAAGTAAAAAAAAGCTAACATTTATTTTATTTACATGTATATACACGATAGGTGAAGCAGGTTTTTTTTTTTTTTTTTTTTGCAATACTTACTACTCTGTATGATAACTCAAGATAAGCTGAACAATTTGGGCAATACATTGCAGATGAGTTTATAGAATGAACTAGCAGTATATCACTGCGTTGCTCGGGTGTAATGAAAGTTTTAAAACTAATTCATGGACTTGGAGCTCA
This sequence comes from Ascarosepion bandense, assembly GCA_037127315.1. Lineage (NCBI taxonomy): Eukaryota > Metazoa > Mollusca > Cephalopoda > Sepiida > Sepiidae > Ascarosepion > Ascarosepion bandense. The sequence goes on from JBBBDQ010000942.1 coordinate 3,130,555, forward strand.
GGCTCTGCCTAAAGAATATTTGTGCGAAGTTTGGTGAGAATCAGATAAAAATTGTGGATTTGTATAAAGGACATACAGACAACACACAAACATTTTGCCTTTTATATATATATATATATATATATATATATATTGTCGATTTTCTGCACTATTGTAAGAACTGCAACCTTGAAACTTCTGAATATCATTTCTTATGTCTTTGTCTATGAGTGTATCAAATTTTATTAAAATTGGACCACTCCTTCTATAACCCAATTTTTTTCGATTATCGATATTTATCGGGGGTACCTCGACACAAAATCTAGCTAAGAACACTCACAGACGCTTATAGTACAACTGTGTAAATTTTCAAGAAAATCGGTTCAGTTGTTTTGGAGTCTATAGGTAACGGATACACACACACACACACACACACACAGTTTCATTGATAAATAAGTTTAGATTTCTTAAAGAGTGACTTCTTAAAACTGTTTAAATTTTTGCTAAGTTTCTCATTCTCAGAGAATTCCTTAAATCTGAACATTAATCTAATCAAGAGGTGTTCTGACTGAAAATGAAGAATTGCTGCCATACCTAGGTTGAAGCTGCACAATCTTCTCATTCCTTCCTTGATGGAGTTCAAAAGTGTTTATGCATTCTTGTGAACAATTTTCTACCTTACACACCTTTGCCTTACTGACAAAACATTGCAAGCCTTTTGCTACTCAACCACTATTTCCATAAAAAATGTTCTGGAAAGCTACATTCTTTAGTTCCATTTAGTTAAGAGCCAATACTCACCAATCTATAAACATGGGCAAATAATTCTCATTCTATTGGTTAGGGGTCCTGGGTATGACAGCAAACTGCATCGGGCAGCAAGGCTTCTTATTGGGAGGTTGTGAGGAGCATGGAACCACCTCTTAATTGCTGTTGTTCCCAGGTCCACCTGACTCGGAGTGGTAGTACCTGTTAGGGTCCTAGCTATGGGCAAATAGTTAACCTCCAAACTGGGGTCAAAACACTATGAAAGTATAAAAATACCCTTCTATAAAAATATATATATATAAAAATAGACTTTTCAAGAAAAATATACATTTTTGAAGGAAAAATATTACCAACAATGCATTTTTGAAGAAAAAAATTACTACCATAACACATTTTTGAAAGGAAAAAAAAATTATTACAAAACTAGAAGACATTCTTGGTTTTCTAAAATAAAAAAGAATAAAAACAGAAAATTATCATTAAAATCTGACTAAATCAACCTTCTCACTATAACTGAACATTAAAAAAAAAATACCTTAACACCCTACCTTTTTTTGGCATTAAATAACCCACAAGGGTTGATATGCCATTAAACAAAACTCAAACTCTATTGGTTAGAAAGATGTCATTCTGACTGTTTCTTCCTAAAAAACATTTCTTCATGAAACAGACTCCTGAGAAGTTACTTCCTTGAAAAATAAAAATGGTTGGTTCCTTATACCACTCTCGTAAGTACCTAACAACTCTTGCCATTCTCTGTTTTGACTAGTGCCACTATTTTTTATTCACATGTTTGGACAGGATAAGTAAAGGTGTTTTTTTTGTTGTTTTTTTTTTGCAGTACTTAAAACTTTGTATGATAACTTAAAGTATGTTGGACAATTTGAGTAATATGTTCCAGATAAATTCATATCTAAACTTATTTATAAATGGAACTGTGTGTGTGTCCATTAACCTATAGACTCAGAAACGGCTGAACCGATTTTCTTGAAAATTTACACAGTTGTACTATAAGCGTCTGCGAGTGTTCTTAGCTAGGTTTTGTGTCAAGGTACCCCCGGTAAATATTGATGATCGAAGAAATCTGGTTATAGAAGGAGTGGTCCGATTTTTATCAAATTTGAAACACTTATAGACAAAGACATAAGAAACGAGATTCAGAAGTTTCAAGGTTGCAGTTCTTACAATAGTGCAGAAAATCGATTTTATATATATATATATATATATATATATATATATAAAAGGCAAGATGTTTGTGTGTCTGTTTATCTGCCTGTATGTCAGTATTTCTTCAGCCCTTTTATTTTAGTTTTTGCTTTGGGTTTGGCTCTAAGTAGGTATAATTGTAGTTCTTAGTTTCAGCCATGATACCATTTACTCAGAGGACTTATTTAGCCTTCAAAATTCAGTTTATGACAAAAAAAACTTATTTGATATTGATACCAGGAAATCAAAATTCAACTTACATCCATTCATTTTTCTTTCAGTCTACGCTTTTGCTTTAACTGGAAACAACTATTGCTTTTTAGTCTTCCGTGCCAACGTCCAAAGAGTCTGAGCTTCAGCACCATGGATTAGTTTTAAAGCTTTCATTACACCCGAGCAACACCGGGCTATACTGCTAGTAATAAATATCTTAAAGAGCTTCTTAGAATTGTTTTAATTTTTGCTAAGTTTCTTATTCTTAGAGAATTCTCTAAATCTTGACAGAGACAACTCAACAGGGAGAAAATATACTTCATCTCTTTATGTGCCATGTTTCTTCAAAAGTGCATGGTCATGGCTCTCTACAATTTGCTATTCTTTGAAGCTTTTAGCAATGTTCATCTTTTTATTATTCCTCCCATTCATTGTTCTGCAGTCCATTTACATGAGCTTGTTAAGTTGGGTACTCATTGCTTCTGTCTCTCTTATCTTCAGTATGTCATGTGTGAAATACTGTCTTCTTTCCTCATTGTAGAAGTGGTTTCTATGAAAAAGCTCTTCAAAAGTGAAGATTCTCTGAAAGAGATGATTTCCATTCCACAAAAAAAAGCAAAAGGATATTCTTTGAAAGTGCTTCTACTGAAAGCGAAGGAGATTCTTGAATCTATTATGTTTAAAATACGGAAAGGCCGAATGAATAAAAAAATAAGAAACTTAATTTGGCAGTGGACATTTGAAGTTCTTGGATGGTTAACTTTTTGAAATAAAAAAAAAAAAATTGAATAAATACTATCTGTCCAATTTTATAAAAAATTAGAGGTAAATTCTACAAAACAATTTTCCTTGCTTTCAAATTCAATTTGTTCATTAATTTTATCCAAAAGTATATTAATTTTGTGCATAATCTTTTCTACTCTCAAATTAATGACGAGTAGAAATTAAGTAGAATTGTAATAAAATCAAATATTGTGGAAATATTGGCCAAGGATCGAGATTTATGAGTTTGTTCAAAAATAATAACTGAATTAATAAAAATAATACTCAATAGACTTCTAAACCTAATATTCACGAGCCAAATCCCCGTTTTATGAACATTTATATCAATATTATGAAAATAATTCAGTAGATGATGCTATTTAATTTATGGTGACTGCATTTTTGGCGATTACCTTACTCTGTCTGAAAAATGGCATTTTATCATGGTGTTCTCAGTCTTTTTGCCTAAAATTAGTGTTCTTATCAGCTTAATCTGATTTTCTCTCTCCATAATTGTCTTTCTTTCATTCTCTGTCTTGACTCTTGTCTGTCTGTCTGTCTTTCATTCTCTGTCTCGACTCACTGTCTGTCTGTCTGTCTGTCTTTCATTCTCTGTCTCGACTTCTGTCTGTCTGTCTTTCATTCTCTGTCTCGACTCTGTCTGTCTGTCTTTCATTCTCTGTCTCGACTCTGTCTGTCTGTCTTTCATTCTCTGTCTCGACTCTGTCTGTCTGTCTTTCATTCTCTGTCTCGACTCCCTGTCTGTCTGTCTTTCATTCTCTGTCTCGCTCTGTCTGTCTGTCTTTCATTCTCTGTCTCGACTCCCTGTCTGTCTGTCTTTCATTCTCTGTCTGTCTCTGTCTGTCTGTCTTTCTGTTCTGTCTGTCTGTCTGTCTGTCTTTCATTCTCTGTCTCGACTCTGTCTGTCTGTCTTTCATTCTCTGTCTGTTTCTGTCTGTCTGTCTTTCATTCTCTGTCTGACTCTGTCTGTCTGTCTGTCTGTCTTTCATTCTCTGTCTCGCTCTGTCTGTCTGTCTGTCTGTCTTTCATTCTCTGTCGACTCCCTGTCTGTCTGTCTGTCTGTCTTTCATTCTCTGTCTGTTTCTGTCTGTCTGTCTGTCTTTCATTCTCTGTCTGTTTCTGTCTGTCTGTCTGTCTTTCATTCTCTGTCTCGACTCTGTCTGTCTGTCTGTCTTTCATTCTCTCGACTCACTGTCTGTCTGTCTGTCTTTCATTCTCTGTCTCGACTCTGTCTGTCTGTCTGTCTTTCATTCTCTGTCTCGACTCCCTGTCTGTCTGTCTGTCTTTCATTCACTGTCTCGACTCACTGTCTGTCTGTCTGTCTTTTCATTCTCTGTCTGACTCTGTCTGTCTGTCTGTCTTTCATTCTCTGTCTGACTCTGTCTGTCTGTCTGTCTTTCATTCTCTGTCTCTCGCTCTGTCTGTCTGTCTGTCTGTCCTTTCATTCTCTGTCTCGACTCACTGTCTGTCTGTCTGTCCTTTCATTCTCTGTCTCGGCTCCTGTCTGTCTGTCTGTCCTTTCATTCTCTGTCTCGACTCTGTCTGTCTGTCTGTCCTTTCATTCTCTCTGTCTCGACTTCTGTCTGTCTGTCTGTCCTTTTCATTCTCTGTCTCGACTCTGTCTGTCTGTCTGTCCTTTCATTCTCTGTCTCGACTCACTGTGTCTGTCTGTCTTCCTTTCATTCTCTGTCTCGACTCCCTGTCTGTCTGTCTGTCCTTTCATTCTCTGTCTGTCTGTCTGTCTGTCTGTCCTTTCATTCTCTGTCTCGACTCTGTCTGTCTGTCTGTCCTTTCATTCTCTGTCTCGACTCCCTGTCTGTCTGTCTGTCTTTCATTCTCTGTCTCGCTCTGTCTGTCTGTCTGTCCTTTCATTCTCTGTCTCGACTCCCTGTCTGTCTGTCTGTCTTTGTTCTCTGTCTCGACTCCTGTCTGTCTGTCTGTCCTTTCATTCTCTGTCTGACTCCTGTCTGTCTGTCTGTCTGTTCTCTGTCTCGACTCACTGTCTGTCTGTCTGTCTTTCATTCTCTGTCTCGACTCCCTGTCTGTCTGTCTGTCCTTTCATTCTCTGTCTCGACTCCCTGTCTGTCTGTCCGTCCTTTCATTCTCTGTCTGACTCTGTCTGTCTGTCTGTCTTTCATTCTCTGTCTCGACTCTGTCTGTCTGTCTGTCCTTTCATTCTCTGTCTGTCTGTCTGTCTGTCTGTCCTTTCATTCTCTGTCTCGACTCACTGTCTGTCTGTCTGTCTTTCATTCTCTGTCTCGGCCTGTCTGTCTGTCTGTCCTTTCATTCTCTGTCTCGACTCTCTGTCTGTCTGTCTGTCCTTTCATTCTCTGTCTCGCTCTGTCTGTCTGTCTGTCCTTTCATTCTCACTGTCTCGCTCACTGTCTGTCTGTCTGCTTTCATTCTCTGTCTCGACTTCTGTCTGTCTGTCTGTCCTTTCATTCTGTCTCGACTCTGTCTGTCTGTCTGTCCTTTCATTCTCTGTCTCGCTCTGTCTGTCTGTCTGTCCTTTCATTCTCTGTCTCGACTCACTGTCTGTCTGTCTGTCTTTCATTCTCTGTCTCGACTCTGTCTGTCTGTCTGTCTTTCATTCTCTGTCTGTCTCTGTCTGTCTGTCTGTCTTTCATTCTCTGTCTCGACTCTGTCTGTCTGTCTGTCTTTCATTCTCTGTCTCGACTCTGTCTGTCTGTCTGTCTTTCATTCTCTCTGTCTCGACTCTGTCTGTCTGTCTGTCTTTCATTCTCTGTCTCGACTCACTGTCTGTCTGTCTGTCTTTCATTCTCTGTCTCGACTCCCTGTCTGTCTGTCTGTCTTTCATTCTCTGTCTCGGTCTGTCTGTCTGTCTGTCTTTCATTCTCTGTCTCGGCGTCTGTCTGTCTGTCTGTCTTTCATTCTCTGTCTCTGACTCCCTGTCTGTCTGTCTGTCTGTCCTTTCATTCTCTGTCTCGACTCCCTGTCTGTCTGTCTGTCCTTTCATTCTCTGTCTCGCTCTGTCTGTCTGTCTGTCCTTTCATTCTCTGTCTCGGCTCACTGTCTGTCTGTCTGTCCTTTCATTCTCTGTCTCGACTCACTGTCTGTCTGTCTGTCCTTTCATTCTCTGTCTCGCTCACTGTCTGTCTGTCTGTCTTACTGTTCTCTGTCTCGACTCCTGTCTGTCTGTCTGTCCTTTCATTCTCTGTCTCGGCCTCTGTCTGTCTGTCTGTCCTTTCATTCTCTGTCTCGACTCACTGTCTGTCTGTCTGTCCTTTCATTCTCTGTCTCGACTCCCTGTCTGTCTGTCTGTCCTTTCATTCTCTGTCTCGACTCTCTCTCTGTCTGTCCTTTCATTCTCTGTCTCGACTCTGTCTGTCTGTCTGTCTTTCATTCTCTGTCTGTCTTTCATTCTCTGTCTCGACTCTGTCTGTCTGTCTGTCCTTTCATTCTCTGTCTGCGACTCCCTGTCTGTCTGTCTGTCTGCCTTTCATTCTCTGTCTCGACTCACTGTGTCTGTCTGTCTTTCATTCTGTCTCGACTCTGTCTGTCTGTCTGTCCTTTCATTCTCTGTCTGACTCCTGTCTGTCTGTCTGTCCTTTCATTTCTGTCTGTGCCTGTCTGTCTGTCTGTCCTTTCATTCTCTGTCTCGACTCTCTCTGTCTGTCATTCTCATCTTACGTAGCCCCCTGCACATCAGTGGCATTACCGCCTTGCTCGGGGTGATATGATAAAAAAGAAAAAAAAGGCACAGGGAAGCCATGTCACGCTGGTGACAGAGTGACTGCAGGTGGTCTGCCAAGTCAGTATCGATCACATTACAGATTCTTCATTGTATTTTGAATGGATTTTTCGTAATAGACTCTTATTTGCAATTAGTCATTCCTGCTTAATGCTTTTTTGCTCTCAACTGAAAAAAGATTTGGTTTTACATAACTTCACAATTGAAAATGAAATTGATGTGATAATCTGAGAACAGTTCAGAGATGCTGATATTTTTGCAATTAGTAACAAGTTGAAAAGGATTGAAAAGCTGAAAGATTTTGAAGTTGTTTTCATTAAACCAGTTTTTTTTCATTCTCTTTCACTCCAAGTAGCCACTTGTATCTTAGTGTCACTATCCTTTTGCTCAGGGTGAATTGATTAAAAAGAAAAAAATCAGTGCTAAAGGGGCATTTGTATTTACTAGTGTAAAGATCTTGTGGAAGAACCAGCCAGTACTCAACTAGAATAGAAGTTGGGTCTAATTGACCAAAAAACACCCTGGGGCAAATTGGTAGGTGGTTTAAATAATAACCTAGGAGATTTCATTCTGTTACAGGCAAGTCTATTCCGTAAGCAGTGTCTGGCTGATAATTTCAGTGTGTACATTGAGCTCCATAAATATTCAGCACAATATCCATCATTTGTCTTTGGGCCACATAAGGATATGTATTCAGTTACAACGCTGTTTATTTTTGTCTGCCAACTGGACGCTAGTTGGAAACATCAGGAAGGTGAGTCTCACACTCTTGAATGCTCACCTTTCTACAGGGAGACGAAAGGAGACAGCCATATTGAAAAGTAGGTTATTTGACTTCTACAATTGTGTTAATCTGCCAATCATATCCAATTCATCTTAGCAATATTTATTTATTTATTTTTATTTTTTTTCAATGAAAATGATTGCATAGATGATTGCAAATTTTCCTTAGATCGTGAATTTCTGAACATTGTCTTTATGTAGATTGGTATTAGTCAGAGAGCCTACTAGTAAGCTGTTGGCACACAGCTGAAAGAAGAGAGGATTTTAACATGTTATATATACACAGTGTATACATATGCTAGCAGCCAAGAGAACTCAATTCATGATTGAAGAGTAATGCCTAAATCGCAGAAGCGGCAACTGTTTTAAAAATTTTTCTTTCTAGAGAGTTCGGTTGGATGATTCTAATTTGTCTGATTGTTATTTGTAATGGATACTCATATTTGAATAGATACTTTGTTTTTATTATTAAACAGTACATTTTTTTATTTACATCTACCATCCTTAATATTCAAGAAATCTTGTTAGGTTAGAATCGTGGATATTTTTCTGTCTCTCTAGGGGAAACTGTCATTAGATCTGGTATGCCTTAGACCACTTGGCTATCTACAGCCTCCTGGTCAAACAAAGATCGATTAATGCTTTTGAATGCACACTTTTCTCACGGCAGAAGGCATATATTTTTCTAACATGATTTTTCAATTATTCAGGCCGGTAGATGTAAATAAATGAATATGCTGTTTAATAATAAAAACAGATCATCTACATAAATATGTGTATTCATTAAAAATAACATTTAAATAAATTAAAAACGTTTTTGTAGAAAAAATGTCCTCATTTACATTAGAATATGAAACCTAGTCGATACGTATATTTTGAGAATGTGTGTGTTCAAAAGCACTGTTTGGGCTTTGTTGGATAAGGAGGTCTTACATCACTTTAACGGCTTATCAACCTCTCTGGGTTATTTAATGGCAAAAAGGTGGGGCTTTAAGGTATTTTTTAATTGTCTGGAGAATTTGATTTAGTCAGATTTTAATGAAAATGTTTTGTTTTTATTCTTATTTTAAAAAACCAAAGATGTCTTCTAGTTTTGGATTAAAAAATGTTCTGCTGAGAACAATTTTTTTTTCTTCAAAAATGTATATTTTTCTATAAAAGTGTATTTTTATACTTTCGTAGTGTTTTGACCCCAATTTGGAGGTTAACTATTTGCCCATAGCTGGGACCCTAACAGGTGCTACCACTCTGGGTCAGTGTGGACCTGAGAACAACAGCAATTAAGATGTGGTTCCATGCTCCTCACAACCTCCCAATCAGAGGCCTTGCTGTCAGATACTGTTTACCATCATGCCCAGGATATGTTTGTCGTTAGTGTATTTGATTGCGGTAGAGTAGGTTGAAATGTTTCATGCTATTTAAGAAAGTATTATGTTGTACTATTTACATTGTTCGAACTGTTGTCCTCATCTTTGTTGCCGTATTCACAACATTTCAGCTGTTATACACTCTAGCCTTCATCAGGTGTTTGGAATTTTAAACTGAACCCTTTATTTCTTTCATGGGTATAGACTGTTCTATTTCATCAAGCCATGCATCTTCCAGATTCCTCTATATCAGTTATCTCCCTTGAACTCTACTCTGCCGTACTATGGGTCAAGTCAGTGGATTCAACCAATTCTTTTATCCTCTGGGCCATGTGTCCTTGACGGTACAATGGCCAAAAACGTCATGAACATGGCAGCAAAGATGAGGACAACAGTATGACCAATGTCATTAGGGTAAATAATTATAATGCGAATATAAACAAATACCTTATGTTAATATTTCTAATAGCTTGTCTAATTTGTTCATCAACAATGTCATTATTAATGAGTTTGTTTTAATGTTTTTTTATTCAGTGTAGAAAATCTTTTTCATGGAAGATTTAACTTTAGTGTGATTTATTAAATTTTGTGTAATCTCTATTTTGTTATAGTTAGGACATTTACTCTTATAGTTAAAAGTGCACATGTTTATGCTTCATTTTTTTTATATTGGGACACAGTAAATGTATTATTATTGGTCTCTATCGGTGTATCAAGAAAAGAAATTTTATTAAGCTGATATGTAAACTTCAGAATAGCTTTTAATTTTTTTTTATAGTTCAGGTATTTCATCTGTTTTTGACTGAGATGAGAATATCATATGTATATCTATCTATCTTTCTCTCTCTCATATATATAATCATATAATTATAAATTAAAAGTACATTGCAACATGGAAATTTCTATGTTTTGAGATAGAATCTTGTCATCAGCTGATGTTGGTTGTGAAAAAGATTTACATTTACAAAAAGTAAATGATTTTCACAATCAACATCCAACATCGCCTGATGATGAGAAATACAGAAATTTCCATGTCGCAATGTACTTTTAATTGATAATTATGATTATATTACGCTTTGCAATATTTATTATATTGAGCACGGTTTATAAAAAAAATAAATAAATAAATGCCAGGGAACTCAAAATAATAAAACCTTGGTTTCTCTTTACCTATGTATGTATGTATATATATATATATATGTATATATAGGGCTGTAAATTAATATGTATACATATGATGGTGCACATATGTATGGTATTATTATTCAGGTGTTAATAAAACAGTGCTCAGTGTATGAACAGTGCTGTATTATATATTAATTAATATACATATTATCCTACACCTTTGACACAATCCAGAATTTCATGTTTTATGCATTCATCAGGTGCATATTTCAAACACACACACACACATCTATTGTTAAATATAACAATGTCTATTATGTTTAATCATAAGCAATTCTAAACATCGTATTTTGGCTTTAATTTCACATGAAAATAAAGACAAAAATTGTCCAACATTTGGATATTTATTATGTTGGTTCTAAACTTTCTGCTCACACACACACACATAAAGTCACCGTATGTTTGTCCCAGAAGTGAACTCATGAAAACACCATGTTGTGTGTGTGTGTATATATATATATATAAATTATATTTTGGAACATGTACATAATTTTTTTATATATATCCATGACAAAGGTACATTTGTTTCGACATTGAAACTTCAATGTCTCATCATGCAGTATGTAAAGGAATGGAAAGCTTGTATTTACTCGGATATATATATATATATATATATATATATATATATATTATTTTAATGGTCACAGAAAGGAACCTCACAGGTACAATTCAGTGGTAGTTTTTGTAATATGTTAGGTCTAATTTTTAATGGAGAGAAAGATTATGAATATTCTTTATAATTCTCAATCATTTCTTTAACTGGGACATTGGTAAATAAACTTTGAACATCAAGTAAGGCTATGGTTTCATTATTAGATTCTTGTGTTTTTCAGACGTGGATTAGTTTGTAGTGTTTATTTAATATTTTATTTACTAGGGAAAGGTATGAATCTGTCACTTCCGTCCAGTTTTGGGTTAAGTAACAGGACAGATTGGGTTGGTTGCCATGGTTTGCAACCAGTCTACTGCAGAAAGTAATGGCAATCTACTTCAGGATAATCTTCTGCCCAGTCAGTCATGTCTCTTTCAAGACATGATTACCCAAGTGTGTATCATGTATGGCACTTACCTGACTGATCCTGGTTTGTAGTCATTTATTTTGAGAAGCTTTAAGTTATGGGAGAGCTGAGTTTGAATTTCAGTTGAATTAGTTGTATTCACTTATCTGCAAATACCCTTCGGAAAGGTAATAATTCATTGCTTCTCCCTCAAGCTATAGGCTAAATAGCAGTACAGACTGGGTACTGTTGGCACCCAGTCTACCACAGTAAGTAATGGCAACCTACAGTGGGGAAAAATCTTCCACCCAGTCAGTCATGTCTCATTTGAGACATGATCACCCAAGTGTGTATCACGTATTGGACTTAACTGACTGTTTTGCATTGTTGGCAGTGATGGGTTAGTTGATTTTTCAATTTCAGTTGGTTAATAGTTTTAAAATTCGGTGTGATCATCAGTTATTTGTTATATTTTTAGATTATAATAATTATATATATTGATGCAGGTTTCATTAAATAATATAGACAAGTTTTGTCGATTTATTTTATGTAAATTTTTTTCATATCTGATAAGCATTATCATTGAAAGAGGAAAGAAAATCCCAACATTGATACATGTTTTTATTTAATCCTTTCTGAGCTTTCGGCTCACTGACGAACAATGGTAGTAGTCATCTATTTTGTTTGTATGGAGGATTGGCGAATACATGTGTGCATGCTGGAAGTGAAAATCACTCTACATCCCGTTACAACCAACACTATTTCTATCTTTGATAATGACTGATGTAAGCTGAAAACTCAGAAAGGATTAAATAAAAACATGTATCAATATTGCGATTTTCTTTCCTCTTTCAACAACAATGCTATGAAGCTTATCAGATGATATGAAAAAAATTTACATAAAATAAATCGACAAAACTTGTCTATATTATTTAATGAAACATGCATCAATGAAAAAATACTGCCTAAATACACACAATTTAAACTCTGTCTCTCTCTCTCTCTCTCTCATATATATATATATATAGAGAGAGAGAGAAAATGAATGTCTATTATGTTTAATCATGAGCCATTCTAAACATCATATTTTGGCTTTAATTTCAGGTGAAAATAAAGAGAAAAGTTCTCCAACATTTGGATAATTTTTTATTAAGTTGGTTCTAAGCTTGCAGCTCATATGAGCCAGCTTCAGAGAGGTTACAAGGACGTTAACATAAAAACATCCACTATCATTGACAATTTTATTTTGTGTTGACATAAAACTTTGCTATTTGGTTACTGTTATCACTGCTTAGCAAACGCAGTTCACAAATTTGTAATGCTGTTCTTTGACATCACACCGCGTGAGAGCTTGAAACGTTAACAGAACCATATATTTCTGGAACTCAGACTCTTTGGATGTTGGCAGGAAATACTAAAAAGCAATAGTTGTTTCCAGTTAAAGCGAAACCGTAGACTGAAAGAAAAATGAATGGATGTAAATCAAATTTTGGTTTCCTGGTATCGATATCAAATAAGTTTTTTCGTTGTAAACTGGATTTTGAAGGCTAAATAAGTCCTCTGAGTAAATGGTATAATGGCTGAGACTAAGAACTACAATTATATCTATTTAGAGCCAAACCTGAAGCAAAAACTAAAATAAAAGGGCTGAAGAAATACTGATATACAGGCAGATAAACAGACACACAAACATCTTGCCTTATATATATATATATATATATTATCGATTTTCTGCACTATTCTAAGAACTACAACCTTGAAACTTCTGAATATCGTTTCTTATGTCTTTGTCTATGAATGTATCAAATTTGATTAAAATCAGATCACTCATTCTATAACCCGATTTATTTGATTATCGGTTTTCGATATTTGTCGGGGATACCTCGATACAAAACCTAGCTAAGAACACTCTTAGACGCTTATAACTGTGTAAATATTCAAGAAAATCGGTTCAGTTGTTTTGGAGTCTATAGGTAATGGATACATACACACACAAAGTTCCATTTATAAATAAGTTATATATATATATATATATATATATATATATATATATACTGAACAATTATCAGTGCAACATAGAAGGCATAAAGAAAATCTGTCAAACCCGTCAGAAGATGGAGAATCTGGTCTAAATTATTCTCTCGATAATAGTAATGCTGCTACTTTCAGTGGTAGTTTTTAAGTCTTTAAGACTTTGTAAATATCTGCAGAGTTTTTAGCTGATATTTTCATATTCAGAGGTGATATTTGATCATTGCTACATCTTCAATTCCACTTGATATACAAGTTAAGGATTTTATTTCAAGCTCTCGAATTTACTTGAATGGCAAAACGAAATACTCAGCTTTGCTTTATAAATTTTCAGAATAAACAATGTTTACTTCTTTACACAAAAAATAAACACACATCTCCTTTTCCAACAAAAGCTCTTACTGATCTCTCCACAAAAACCTAAGGTCTAAAATGAATTTATAAAAATAAAATATCTTTCCTGAAGCTTTTATTTTAGTTCTAACTTAAAGCTAATAGATAAAATTTAATATTTCCAATAAGTAAAATGCTTCATTGTATTTCAAAACTACTTTAAAATGTCTGGAAGGAGTTTTAATTTTGAAAAGAATGACATTGGTTGATTTTAGTGCTATTTTTAGCCCTCTGTTACAACAATGTAATTGTCTTTTCTTAGAAAAAACCTTTCAAAAATAAAAAAAATACTTTCCTGAAACTTTATTTGAGAAATATTAGCTGATTTAGTGTGTAATTATGCTGATTTGAAACAAATATTACCTAATGTTGAAAATATCACAGACAATCATTTTTAACATCGTTGTAGATATTTAAGATTTTGACATGTTGACAGTTTGACTGACAAATAAAAGTTCATTGAACTCCCACTAGACATGTATGCATACACAATTATGAATATACATTACCATCCACTTATACATACAAGAATCTTTAAAAACTTATTGACACAGAAAATTATCTGTGGTTTTAACCCTTTTGACATGTCTGACCACTGAAAACTGATCCAACAAAACTGACAATATCAGAGTTTTTTGTCTGTTTCCTCTTAATCTCCGACAAAGCTTTAATAAAAGTGAAACATATTAGATTGATACATGCTTACTATTTATTTGCATTATTCAGACTGTTGTCATCCTCTTGGTTACTATATTCACGTTTCAGCCAATGTACACTCTGACCTTCTTCAGGTACTTAGAATTTTGAACTGAACCCTTTATTTTGATCCCTGGAATAGATTGTTCCCATTCTAGGAGTCATGCCACTTCTGGACATCTTAGTTATCTTCATTTGACTTAATTTTCTAAATTAGTTTTTTTCACCACTTCTGTAAGCAGGTCTTGAACTTTGAAATCTTTTGGTCAGGCCACTAGATTCAACTAACAGTTTTATTCAGTGGGCCATGTGTCCTCAAGAACAACATCATGAATACAGCAACCACGATGAGGACAACAGTTTAAATAATTATAATACCTCATCTCAGAACTATAGAGAAATGTTTTTTATTTGTTCTTTTATTTTATTATCCTGTTGGATTTCAATCTATATTTTATCTCATTACTTTTAAAGGTTTACAAAAGAACAGTAACTTTGATTAAATAGTGAAACTTTTATGTGCCATGTCCTGTCAGGATGTAGGTGATCACGGCCTTCCACATCTCCCCATCTTCAACACGCTTTTTCCTGTTACCCCATCCAAACCCTGCTCTGCCATCCATTTGCTCAAGCCCATCAAGTACGTTAAGCGTCGCTCTTCCCTCTCTGACTTGTGAGTATTAGATTCTCCAAACCCTCTTTCCTCATTCTATGTCTCAAAAACTTCAGCTTTCTTTTTCCTGATGTTAAATATTAGTTTTCTTTTAATTTCTATCCCCCCAAAAAACTTCATTTTTGCCCATATGTTTGGTTCATGGTATCTTCAAAATGAAATTTTCCTGTATCTTAATACTCTACTCAGCTTCTGGAATGCGTCCTTGGCCATACCAATTTGCCTTTGGATCCCAGTGCCGCAATATTGTCTTCTGTTAGAACGCTTTAAATTTCTGTACCTGATTGATTCTAGCATTCATAGCCTGTAGTTGGCATTTTAGGCTCCTCTTTTTACAGATGACCATGCATTCAGTTTTATTTTAGTTTATACTAGCAGTATAGCCCGGCGTTGCTCTGGTGTAATGAAAGCTTTAAAACTCATCCATGGTTCTGGAGCTCAGACTCTTTGGACGTTGGCAGGAAAGACTAAAAAGCAATAGTTGTTTCCAGTTAAAGCGAAACCGTAGACTGAAAGAAAAATGAATGGATGTAAGCCAAATTTTGATTTCCTGGTATCGATATCAAATTTTATGCACTATTGTAAGAACTGCAATCTTGAAACTTCTAAATATCGTTTCTTATGTCTTTGTCTATGAGTGTATCAAATTTGATTAAAATCAGACCACTCCTTCTATAACCCGATTTTTTGATTATCAATTTTCAATATTTATCAGCGGTACCTCAACACAAAACCTAGCTAAGAACACTTGCAGATGCTTATAGTACAAATGTGTAAATTTTTAAGAAAATCTGTTCAGCCGTTTTGGAGTCTATTGGTAACGGCTGCATACATACATAGACACACACACACAAATAAAGTTCCATTTATAAATAAGTTTAGATGTAGTCCTTTCTTTCCACTTTCTTTGGCTATTTTCTGTAGGAGATCCTGTAGTTTCTTTTTGTGTCTGCTATCAGCACTGTCATCTGTGAATCTTATATTGTTCAGATTGTAAATTATTGGAGTAAATAATTCCTTGTCATTTCAAAAGAATGTCCAGGAATTTTTCTTGGCACTTCTTACCATATTTTTTTTTTCCTTATGCACATAGTCTTTTCTTTTCTTCATCAGTTAAGACTTATCTTTTTCATCTGAGATATTTCGTACTTTGCCTCTGCTATAATCTCATTTATTTGAAGATTGGAATTCATGACCATGCGTCTCTCTTTTTTTATGGATAAAGATCTTTCCTATCAACATATCATCTAATGTCCAAACAATTTACCTTGCATATATGTTAAAGCTTTTGTTCAGCTTTTTACTACATCTGTTCAAATTGTTTCTGTTAAAACCCTGACATTTTTCGCATTAGATTTCTTAAAGTAAAACTTTGGCAGTCGTGTTTATCATCCCTGCTGTTTTTACTTTGTTTTATTGTTAGTAAGTACTTAATTTAAGAAGTCTCAGATAAATAATTGGGATTCTGGTGCTAATTCAAGTGATTAACTTCAGTGTTAGACTTACCAATAGTTTAAGTGGAATAATTTCAAAATCCAAAGAATCTGCAATGTTTTAGGTCCTGACTTGGTATCCCAGCTTCAGTCATTTTCCAACTTCCTCCTGGCCATAATGTAGCTTCTCTGTAACTTTTTCTATAAATACTTTTCTGGTAATTGATGAACTTTGCTCTATGGTGCCTAGACTTTATGAATTTGAATGTAGTGAAGGGGCATTGACATGGCCAAGGATGCATTCCAGGGGCTGAGTAGAGTGTTGTGGGACAAAAAAAAAAAAAAAATTGCAGGCCCCAGAATGACATAAAATCTGCGAAGATATATGCCAGTCAGTCATTTAAGTGCCATATGTGATACACGCTTTGGGCGATCATATTTCGAAAGAAACATGACTGACTGGGCAGAAGATTTTCCCTGCTGTAGGCTGCCATTTCTTGCTGCGGTAGACTGGTTGCCAACCAAGATTATAGAACCCAATCTGCTCTGCTATTTAACTTCCAGCTGCCGAGAGAAGAGATAGATTCAGATGTTTCCCAAGGGGATTTGTGCATCTATTATGGTGCAGTGGATAGACATGTCGGTAGAAATACATGTCGGTAGAAAAAAATCAAGATAGCAAGGGTCACAAATGCTTGTAGAGAGATAGTCAAAAAAAATCGATAAAAATGTGGATTTAGTAAAGAAACTAATCCATATTTAGATAAAAACTTGAATGGGCAATGGAAATTGGAAAAAATTAGGGAGATAATTAGAAGTTATTGGCAAAGAGTGAGAGAAGAGTAGAGAACTGAAATGGATAATCTTAGCTGTTAGCAACCATGAAATTTACACAGATTCAGCTAATTGGCATACCCCCAGCACTCCTGACTTTTACAACTGGGACCAGTCATGTCAAGTACACAAGGGTGAATCATCCCTATTTTCTTTATATTTATATAGTAAAAAGTTCCATTTGAAAAGTTTCTTCCCAAGAACTGCTGCTTTGTGGAACAAGCTCCCAGCAAATATATTTTCCCAAACACTACAATCTTGACCTCTTCAAGTCTAGAGTTAATCGTTATCCTTCCTGTATAAGCAAATGAATTTTGCTCGTCTTTGCTTACACTCATATATCACTATACAGTAACGAACTACTCTGAGTGGCTCTTTCACTTTTTATTGACTGAATATAATTGTGTGTGTGTGTCTGTGTATGTGTATATATACATACACACACACACATAATATAATTATGATTATTTAAATGAACTTAATTAAATTTAAATAAATAAATAAAATTATATGTCAACTTTTCTTCCTCCCAAATAAAATTATTTTTCTAAAAACCTTTTTCTAAAAATTTCATATCCATTTAAAAACACCAGTTTTAACCCGTCCCTAGTGTCTCTACCTGTATGAAATTTTTCTTTTCTTTATTTTTCTTCCTTTTCTTTTTTTCCCTTTTCTTTCCATTTTGTTTTAGCCCACTTTCCTGTCAAACACCACCACTTTTACTTCCATTTCCCTATTTTTAGAGCTAGACAAAGCCAAATTTTTAAATTTTTCACTTGCAACCCTATCAAAAAGTAATGTTGTCCAAAATCTAAAAGTAGACATTGATTGCTACCTACTTATTAATCCCACCTACCTAGTTTTTTTCTGTGACATAAATTTTTGAACTTCCACCAAATTCTTATTTTATTTTGAGTATAAGTTGCCGATGATACGTGAAATCTTTCTTAGGGATTTCATGTAGAAATGATCATACAACGGTTTTGAACTTCGAAATTTATTTTACATATATATATATATATATATATATATTTTACTGAAATTAATGAAGATTAACAAAACTGGTTATAAACCACGGACAATTTGAAATAATTTGTTTGAACATTAATTTTTGATCGATACTCATGTTTAAGTAGATATTCTGTTTATAATCAAACAGTATTACATATTTATTTCTACATAAATAATCTAAATAATCAGGCCAGGAGCCCCCATGTTGAGTCTGAGGCCATATGGGAAGATGAATGGAGGCATAATGATGAAATAAAACTAGTGATCATTCTAAACATCATGTTGTTTGGACATATCATCCAACTTTTTCAGAGTCATCTGCACTGTCCTCAGATTGACACCTGAACACTCTGAAATATTTGTATTGGAACTTCTGGTGCGAATGCCAAGCAGTACAACACGTCGTTTCCAAATTTTTGGCAGAATGAATTTCCTCATGGTATTTTTTTCTTACAGCTGGTGCCCAACTGACCCTACTATACTATGCAATCAACAAACTAAAAAGAAATGTCCATGCTTAAAATTAAAAATATAAAATAATACAATTTATCCATTGCACCCTCTGTGTGTGTGTATATATATATATATATATATATATATAATGATATGTGCTAAAAAGTCTGCCTACTTCCACCGAACGACCGTAGCCCAGGGGTAGAGTCACCATTTCGGTCAGGTTTCAATCCTGGGTAAAAAAGTAATTGGAGTCTAACCGTACTGATGAGCTGTGATACAGCGAAACAGATCTGTCTGCAGATGACTATATATATATATATATATATATATATATATAGAAGCAAGTTATTTTGCGACTGGTTTCTACCTTTAGGTATCGTTTGAAGACACTGAAAGTTAGGAACCAATGTCACGAAATAACTTGTTTCTAAATGAAAAATATTGAAAATTTCTACAATATAATTTTATTGTACACATTTTAATACAACTGTGTACTGGTCTAATTTCATTATGATCAAAAACTAATTATATATATATATATATATATATATATATATACACGTATATATTTTTTGCAGCAAATCCCTCTTTTATACAAGTTTTCATTAAAAATGATTGATAAGGTACTGCAGTTTTGTTTTTTTTTTTACTCAGTTTTTCTGGTTCTTATAATTTTCTTTTCTGGACATAAATTATGTAGAAATTGTCAAAATATTGTGTATACCCAAGTGCTTTCAGCTATATTATTCCTTGATAATAGCTAAAAATATTGCTGAAAGCAATTGGACATATAGAATATCCATACAAGTTCTGCATAATTTACGTTCAGAAAAGAAATTATAACAAAACAAGAAAAATGAAAAAATTGTAGTACCCTGACAGTTATCTTTTACTGAAACTTACATATGTTAATGTACATTTAGGCAGCAATCTTTCATTTAAATAAGTTTTGTTAAAAATGACCGACAAGGAAGAATTTAATTTTTTATTTAATTTTTCCAGTATTTTTACGTTTCCTTTTTGTTGGAGATAAAGAGTGTAAAAAATGTTTCATAATTTGCCATTTTTCAAGTGCTTTCAGCCTCTTCACAGGCCATCTTCAAGGATGTTATTTTTCCTGCATTGTTATGCTCTCATGTTTGTAATGTAATTTTGTTGTGTTTTAATGTTTTTCTTTTTCTCTTTTTTTTTTTTTTTTTTTTTTAAGATAGTTCTTTAAATCTATCCTGTGATGCATGTGGCTGGACATCGTGTGAGCATCTGTCTATTTCAATTTTTTTAATTTTATTTTATTTACTTTATTTTTTTGTAAACTTTCAAAACTCCATTTCCACTGTTGAATAATGTAAGGTTGATGGTAGAAGAAAATTATTTGATATATAATGCCTCTCTAATAGCGAGGTACCTTTGATATTGTGGGCACCTCGGCATGGTGTAATGGTTAGCAAGCTCGTCTCACTAGAATCATTATAACTGAGTAGTGAGTTCGATCCTCAATGGATACCCCCTACTTTCGGTCTTGTGTCAAGTTTAAGCTACGCTTAAAAAAATCACCTTCCTCCAGGTTTGGGGGTTGGGCGCAAGAATAACAACCCTGCCCCATAAAAAGCTGTTTGTTACCAAAACAGCAAAAATGCTGCCTTACACACCATTGGGTGTAATGGAAAAGTTTATTTTTTTTATTCTTTGATATTGATTTAAATAGTATTCTTGTATTTTGGCTGTTTTTAATGAAACGTGCTTTTTATTTATATATATATATATATATATATATATATATATATATATATATTGTTGTGCGTTGTGGAGCTTTAGATATCAGCTTGGAATGAGAAATCGGGGGGCTGAGTTCGAATTCATTGCATTCACTTACGCACAAATACCCTTGGGAAAGGTATTAATCTGCCCATTCCTTCCAGTTATGGGTTAAATAACAGGACAGATTGGGTTCTATAGCCTTGGTCGGCAACCAGTCTACTGCAGAAAGCAATGGCAACCTACTGTGGGATAATCTTCTGCCCAGTCAGTCAGGTCTCTTTCGAGACATGATCGCCCAAGCGTGTATCACGTATTAAACTTAACTGACTGAGATATATATGAGAAAAATCAAGGCACACATGTTATTTCATGGTAAATCAGAAGTATAGGCCAATTTTAGGTGAACCATTACAGCTTCTGTCTTTATTGTAGAAAAGATTTTACACACACATACACACATATCTAAACTTATTTATGAATGTAACTTTGTGTGTGTATCCGTTACCTATAGACTCTGAAACGGCTGAACCGATTTTCTTGAAAATTTACACACTTGTACTATAAGCGTCTGCGAGTGTTCTTAGCTAGGTTTTGTGTCCAGGTACCCCCAATAAATATTGATAATCGAAAAAATCAGGTTATAGAAGGATGATCCGATTTTAATCAAATTTGATACACTCATAGACAAAGACATAAGAAACAATATTCAGAAGTTTCAAGGTTGCAGTTCTTACAATATTTCAGAAAATCAATAATATATATATATATATATATATATATATATATATAAGGCAAGATGTTTGTGTGTGTGTCTATTTATCTGCCTGTATATCAGTATTTCTTCAGCCCTTTTATTTTAGTTTTTGCTTCAGGTTTGGCTCTAAGTAGATATAATTGTAGTTCTTAGTCCCAGCCATTATACCATTTACTCAGAGGACTTATTTAGCCTTCAAAATCCAGTTTACAACAAAAAAACTTATTTGATATCGATACCAGGGAACTAAAATTTGATTTACATCCATTCATTTTTCTTTCAGTCTACGGTTTCACTTTAACTGGAAACAACTATTGCTTTTTAGTCTTTCCTGCCAACATCCAAAGAGTCTGAGCTCCAGGACCATGGATTAGTTTTAAAGCTTTCATTACACCTGAGCAACGCCAGGCTATACTACTAGTATATATATTTAGTGTATCAAGGCAGCAGATAATTTTTTAAACATATACTGTTAAATATAAGAGACAATGAATGTCTATTATGTTTAATTATGGGCCATTCTAAACATCGTATTTCGGCTTCAATTTCAGGTGAAAGAGCGACGCTTAACGTACTATTATGTCTTTCCTGCCAACATCCAAAGAGTCTGAGCTCCAGGACCATGGATTAGTTTTAAAGCTTTCATTACACCCAAGCAACGCCGGGCTCTACTGCTAGTATATATATTTATATATTTTCATTTAAAATCTTAAAATCTTTTGTACAATAAAGATGGAAGCTTAATCTGGTGAAGAAATTTTAACTAAAGCCAAGTGGTCTGAGATTTTGATGCAGTTCCCTTCTTTTCTTGTCATTACGAAATCTATCTACAGCTGTAAGATGACTTGATAATATATTATCAACTCTTATCATTGCAATTGGCACCTGCTTGGAAGAAAGAGGTAATGTGTGTCAGTGCAATAAGTCGTAATAATTTGAGATGTCAGCAGAGGATGACAGCTCTTGTTTAATCTGTAATACGAACTAGTTAGCCAATAAAATTAGGTTACCCCGGCCCTGTTGACTTCCCAAAATAAGTTACCTGTCTCTGTTGCATGCCAGATGTGCTTGTAAGCTTTGCTTTGAAAATGGGTGGTGGGTTAAAAAGGATGCGTCATAAGAACCCTAAAAAAAAAAAGCTGTGTTGGCTGAATTGGTAAGGAAGTGGAAGGTTTAACAGCTGACATGACATAATAGTCAGTCTTTAAGGTTTCTAAAATTACCTATAGAATAGTGTAGTATCACAGCTGACAGTACTTAGAATTTTTCATAACCCTGAGATCCTCACTTAATTTCTGGTGTGTTTAAGGATTTAACTACATTCTAAAAGATTACTGGATTTCAAAACTGAAAGGTATTATTTGTTTGATATTGTTTCTAACATGTGGAATGTGTTTTCTTTTATATCAAAAAAGTTTTATATTTTTAAAATCTCAACAACGTTTGGGTTTCGGATATCATGGCGGGTGAAAATCTTTTATACATGAAGAAGTGAAAATACAAAAATTATTTGTGGTTTTGTTGATTTTCATATCTATATCTTAGGAAAATGTTTGATTTTGAAAGTAGCAAATTATATAATGTGCAATTTTGTAACTGTAGGTAAAATGTGCAATTTTGTAACTGTAGGTAAAATGTGCAATTTTGTAACTGTAGGTAAAATGTGCCATATGTAAATGTACTGCTTATGGTTACATTACATTGAAATACTTGTTCCAATACAATCATCAAAGTTAAGCAAAACTGAGCCTGGTCATTACCTAGATGGGTGACTGTTCAGGAATAACAGCTGCAGTAATCTTGAATGTATGGGTGCTGTAAGGTATAATGACTCAGAATTGTTAATTGAAGAGCAGACTTCTAATTCCAGTTGGGTTTATTTACTTATGTACAGATATCCTTGGAAAAAAGTATGCATCAACTTATTGGCCTAGCTATGGGTTAATTAGTAAAACTTGTATTACTAAGTCATTATAATCTTAAAAAAAAAAAAAATTCTTATCTAAATATTCTCTGGCTTTAAATAACCTGCATAGGATCGGTAAGCTGTTGCAAACAAATCAAATAACTATACTATTATAAGTATATATGAAAGTATATAATGATATAACAGTATATTTATATATACTGTTATATCATTATATACTTTCATATATACTAAATATTATTAAATTTATATCATTAAATCTACTACATAGAAATATACTATTGTAACATGATTATAATGAAACATATTCATTTTTTATTTTTTTTAATTTTTAATATTTTAAAAGGGAAATTTAAGAATTTGTTTTAGGAACAATATACAAACCCTTGTTTTTTGTTAAATTTGTTTTAACTACAATTTTACCCATGCTTTTGTTTTGAAAAGTTTTTACTTTTATTAAATTATTATTTAGTCTTTACTTTTATTAAATTTTGAAAGATGAGCTTTCATATATATTTATTTCTAATTAATGTAATGAACTCTCTTGTTTCATGGAGTTGGCTCTCTTTCTCTCCCAGTTTCTAAACATCTTGGAAGATCCTGCCATTTCAATAATTCTAATATAGCTAAAAAGATACACATGACATTAAAACAGATTAAAACAAAGTACTCTTCTGGAAAGATTTTAATTTTGAATTGTGTAAACCAAATTGTAAACATCACCTTGTCATAAAAATGTTTAAATTTTCTAAGGAATAAAGGAATAGTACTTTGAATGGCAACAGAATTAATCAAATAAATCTTACTGGAGATACTCATAACAGCCATTCATGACCATGACTGTCAGTTGTAAAATATTTGAATATAACAAGAAAAAGAAATATGAGCTTTTGAAAATTTATTGTTAACTTCAGTCATGATGTGCAACAGTTCATTTGGAAATTGGAAAGAATTAAAAAGTTGAATTGATGGAATTTAATCAAACTTTTTTTAATGATTTCTTGCTGCCTAGATACACCTAATATATAAATGCTGGCTTTCTCTTTAATTCAGTTAAAGTATTTGTTGTTCTCATGTTGAAAATAGATTTGTTAATTGTGCTTATTCAGTAACTAGAAATTCAGCATCTGTAAAAGTATATCCCACTTTCTCCTCTTTTCATCTTCTCTCTACCTCCTCTTTTCAGCTTCTCTCTCTTTTCCTCTTCTCGATATTATGAAATTTATTATGTTAGAACTTATTATTTTTGTAGGCTAAAAACTATTTTTAAAATAATTGTCAAATATCTTGAGTAATATTCAAGTAAAAAGATTCAGGATTCAGATACATTAATCAAAAACATCTGTTTTAAGAAGTGAGATTAAATTAATGGCTAGAATGAAGTTTAATTTTTTTCTGTAAATTAAGGGTTAACAAGTTAATTTCACTAGATCAGTGTTGAGATGATTGTTTTAGTATTTACAGATCATGTGAGCAACAAAAAAATTTTAAAAAAGATGGAAGCAAAAAGGATATTTATATTTGAATCAAACATTTATGAGAGACATAATGAGGAAAAAGAGCTTAGAGAATTTGACACTCAAAGGATATATTGAAGGCAAGCAAAGCAGAATGAAATGGCAAATAACCTACATTTTAGCTTGGATAAATTGATGGCAGAACAGAGAATGGGAGGGATGGTAAAAAGATGAACTTTGCTAAGAGACGTGAAAGATAGGAAGTAGTGGATAGCCATTATCACCCTCATTTTGAAGAGAGGTGTTATATAAGAGTCTTTTGCTTACCATAATTGATTCTTTTTAATGGTTTGTGTTTATTTTTCAGCTGCTTTCTAATTTCAAGAAGTTAATAATTTATTCTAGTCCATATAGAACTTGGACAAAACCAAGGCTGCTGATATTACCTGGTTTTCTTAGTGGTCAAACCAGTGCTTGGAAGCATTGATGAGTAAACAAGGTCTGTTACCTTCTGCATGACATGACTTAATTGTTTTATTCTAGCTCCCGAGGAATTTACGCAAGAATAGAACATTGGCTATACTGATTAGAAAAATCACAGGCTGCTGATATTAGCTAGTTTCTCTTGATAGTCAAGCTTGACACCGGGAAACATTGGTGACCAAGCAAGGACTGTAACTTTCTGCCTAGCTTGAAATTAATCTATATCTTCCACGAAAGGACCAACTTTCTCCTGTTTTTATATGGTTTGGTAATTCTGATGTGGCTTGTGGAGCAGTGGATATCGGCTTAGAATAAGAATCTCTTCTATGGTCTAAAAAAATCCTCTCTTTTAACAACCACACCCAGAAGTCAGAAAGAGCCAAATCTGGACTATAGGGTATTTGTTAGACCTGTGTGATAGGATGGTTTGACAAAAAACCCTGCACAAATCTCTTCTCTCTTCAATCAGTTTGAAGTAGCATCATCTGCTGATAAGCAGAATGCCTTCCCTGTCAATTCTCTTCCATCTAGATTAGCAACTAGGTCCCACCTTTTTACAGTGAAACATAAAATGTAACCCTAATTTCTACTCTAACAGATTCTTTTCTCACACTTCCCATCTGTGGAATTCCCTTCCACATACTTGCATCCCCGAAAGCTAGACTCTCCAGGAATTTAAATGTAAGGTCAATAGACATCTATTACACTAACTTGCATCCATTCCCTCAAACATTCTACCCAACCCCCATCCTCAGTTTCGTCATCCGTCTACCACCCTCCTTTTGACATTTCCTATAACTAACCACTCTTTCTCATCGCTTTCCTCTATGTAATCCCCTGCACAATCGTGGCAGTGGAATGCCTTGCTTGGGATGAAATGATTGAAAAAAATAAATAAATGTCTAGTCATCAAAAGTATCTTTGACTGATTTTCCACAGAACAAACTCAATCTATGGTTTCTGCTGTCATCTCTAAACTGAATGCATGCAGATTAGACAGAATACTCACAATTGTCTGACAGATATGGGGTCCTGAACTGGCTTGTTCTCTCCAAACTCTGCAACAAATGCTTTGCTGCTTCTTGCTTTCCAGCTTGTTGGAAATCTTTTTCAATAGTTTCTGTCTTTAAGAATTCTGTTAAACTTTCTGGTCCCTCAAATTATGCAATGGATATTGAATCGGAATGAAAAATCAGAGAGCCGACTTGGAAACAAGGGATGAGCCTCTTCACCTGTTCAATAGATGTGGGTGAAGTGTGAACCGGGCGATAGTTTCCTGTTTAGGATGTGGTTTCCGGTTTTCTCTTTTCTAATCTTTTCACTCCTATGTAGCCCCCTGCACATCAGTGGCGTTACCGCCTTGCTCGGGGTGATATGATTAGAAAAAAAGAAAAAAAAAGTAATTTCTGATGGCATACAAGATTGACTAGATTTTCAAAATATTACTACACATGAAATATGTGTTATATTTTTAAGAGCACAGACAATGTACACTCATTCGAAGCAGAATTTTGGGAGTTGTCATATGTGATACATGCTTGGGCAACCACATCTATTTTTTGATCCATGATTGACTAGGCAGTAGGTTGCCATTTCTTTCTGTGGTAAACTCATATGAAACTGATGTCTGTTCGCATGCAAGTTTTTTTTTTTAATTTCTGTTTTTATAGTTATAGTTGTTGACTAAACTTTTAAGTAGTTGGTTCCTTTCACCTCCCAACTTTGGAACAAGCTGTCTGCCATTGCTGAAATAATGACTGCCATTGTTTGTGGATAAAACTTTAAATGCCTTTAAAAGTGACGAGGGTGGACGTTGTGTAAGTATTTGTTTGTTTGATAAATTCGACTTAGCGTCTGCATTTTGCAGTCTAGTTCGACAGGAGTTGTGCTCAAATTTTAGAATGCCAACAACACCTTGAAATTTTTGAGAAAGCCAAAATTAGGGATAGAAAAATATATATTATCACCCCATAAAGTCAGGGATCAGTTTATGTATTGATTATAATATAGAATTGATCACCCCACTTTATCTTATCTATATATGTTGCCACTCCCACCCTAATCCAATAGAGATATTCTACATTGTTATCTATATCTATAAAAGTGACGAGGGTGGACGTTGTGTAAGTATTTGCCAGGTAAATTCATATGTATTTTATTCTTATTATTCCTTAAACTACCCGAGTGAAACTGGGCTAAACTGCTAATTTTATTATAAAAGTATTATGAAATTATCCTTCAGGTAATAATTGTTTTAGTTAGTTTCCTGTGCATGTGTATACTTCGGGGTTTGGGTATCTGTATGATATACGTTTGATTTTTTTTGTTTTTATTTATTTTTTTTATAAAGAATCATATCGCCCCAAGCAAGGCATTTAACTGCCACTGTTTTGCAGGGGTTAACATAGAAGGAAAGCAATGAGAAAGAGTGACATGTTATAGGGGGTGTCAGGAAGTGGGTAAGAGAAGGATGACTGTGGCCATAAAGTGAGGGATCAATTTATATAATGATTGGAATATAAAATTGATCCCCCACTTTATATATTCCCTTATAATAATATATATAGATATATATATATATAATCATATCACCCCATGCAAGGCATTTTACTCCCACTGTTTTGCAGGGGGTTACAAAGGAGGAAAGTTATGAGAAACAGTGACAGGTTATAGGGGGTGTCAGGAAGTGTGTAAGAGAAGGATGAGACTACTGATTAGAGTAGAGTGGACAGAGAAAAGAGCATGAGAGAGAGGATGCAAGTTAGTGAGATAGAAGATGACTATTGAATTTACATTTAAATTCCTGGAGATTGTAGCTATCAGGGAAGCAAGTAAATGGAAGTGAATTCCACAGGCGGGAAGTGTGAGAAAAGCTGCTGGAGTAGAATTTGTGTTTACAATTTATTGGTTTCGCAGTAAAAGGGTGGGAACTAGTTGCTAATCTTGTGGCTTTAGTAAATTCATATATAGGAGGCACCAGTGAGCTAAGTTCATAAGTTATTGTTGCTAGAGTTGAAACTGTACTCTTGTACATTGTTTAATTTGTCTGTTTCTGTGTCCTATCAACGGAAACTTCAAGCAAATAAAAACAAAAGAGAAATACAACATTCGAGAGGAGGAAAAAACTATGAAAAGAATGGAGATCTATCTATCGCCCGGTTCACACTCCACCCTCGTCTATTGAACAGGTTAAGAGGCTCATCCCTTGTTCCTTGTTTACGATGTGGTTTCCGGCTTTCTCTTTTCCAATATTACTTTGTTTTTTTTTTTGTTTTTTTTTCTAGCCCCCTGCACATCAGTGGCGTTACCGCCTTGCTCGGAGTGATACGATTAAAAAAAAACAAAAAAAACTTGTATTTTCTTTTTTTGGGGCTAAAAATTGCTTTAAACAGTAAGAAGAGATGATTCACTCTGAGATGATACTAATAAAACTTATTCTCTATGTCCGTTGGGAACAGGAGGGAAAGAAGAAAAAAAGGAGTTAGCAGACAACTTCAGTTCTGAAGATGTATTGTTTGACTTTCATTTTTCATTATTTCTTGTTAAGACATAAAGATAAAAAAAAGATCATCATGGTGTGTGTGTGTGTGTGTGTGTGTGTCTGATTGCATGCATGATGAATGCCATGTGTTTAAGTAGCAGTCTTTCATTTATTTGTGTTCTGTTACAGACTATAGAAAAATAATTGTTTCTTAAATTTTGATGAGATTTTTTTTTATTGTATTGAAAGAGTAAATAACCTTTGAAAAAGTTTGCATTTTGTGTGTGGTATGCTGAAAAAAAATTACTAAAAATTGTTAGCACAAAAAGAGCTGCTAGGAGTATTCAAAACTATACTAATTTTCTTTCTTCTTTACTCTGGCCTGGTCAAACAGAAAAAAATCACTTGGTGAATAAAGGCCATTGCTTTTGCTTACTGGGGAGAGATTTTTTTTACCTTTTGATAGAGAAAGTATGGTTTATAAGTTTGGTGAGTGAAAGTGTGATATTTTTTGCTGTTGTAAGGGGCAAAGGTTGGATTTTGACACCAATTTTTGGTACAATGTTGCCTGGTGGATTGTTAATACCAGATCTGTGATTGCACTTAGTGTTGGCATATGGATTTTTTTTCTCTGTTTCTATTCCACTTATTTATATAGAATATGATGTAGGTGTGGTTTCAATATATATTGTACAAGTGTTTTATCCAAAACACTTGTACACCTTTTGATCTTGGTCATAATCAAGATCAGACACTGTAATTTAATTAAATTTAACACAAAATGTTTAATTTAAAAAATTTTAAAGAATAAATTTTAAGGTCTCTAATCTTGAAACTATAGTAGAAATATTTGAACAGTATTTGCATACCGTGAACTAAGACCTCCTCCACTTTCTTCTATTTCATAAAGGAACTAAATATTATTCAATTTTTATTGTTTTTAATTACAACTTTTATGTGTCATGGCTCTTCTTTGTTGGTGATCATGGCTTTCCACAGCTTTCTATTCTTTATAACTTTTAGTAATGTTAGTCTTTTTACTGTCTTACCACATTTTTTCTTCTGTCCATTTATACAAGCTTGTTAGTTTACTCAATGTTTTCCTGTGACCCTCTTGCCTGCATTCAGTATGTCCTGTGAGTATCAGTGTCTCCAAGCCTTCTTTCCTTATCTATCCCAGAAATTTCAGATTTTTCTTCTATGTTCCCTGTCCTTTCAGGACGTAGGTGATCATGGCTTTCTACGTTTCCCTATCCCTGGTGGCTCTTAGCATGCTTTCTCCTGTTACACCATGCAACCCTTGTTTCATCATCCACCTCATTAGGTCCTTCAAATATGTTATCCGCTGCTTTCCCCTGTCTCTTTTTCTCTCTATCTGGCCTGTTAGTATCAGGTCTTTTTATAAAGATTGAAAAATTTTTTAATAAAAACATGTTTTTTTTAATTACATTTTTATTAAAAAAATTTTTCAGTCTTCACATATTCAGTCCATGTCTATTGATTGATCGATTGATTCATTTTTTACAGTTTATCAACCTTTTGCAGACTATTTAAAGTTAGAAAATAGTTTTAGATTGTAAGAAGACTTTTTGAAGATATTGATTGACTGATATGAGTCTTACTAATTAACTCATAGTTGAGAGAAAAGTGGACTCATACTTTTCACTCAAGTATTTGTATGTAATACAATGAACCTGACTGGAATTGGAACTTGGTTCTCCAATTTCTAATTGTTATCCATTACACTACCTGTACATCCAAGCTTACAGCATCTTGTATTCTTAAGTGGTCACCTATCTAGATAGTGACCAGGCTCAGTGATTGTACAAGAACCAGTGTTTCATGAAATTGTCATAGGCTCTCATATGTCTATAACCACACCTCAGTTGCCTCATGTCTTTTCATCTGTGAGCAAAATGTCCAGCATTCGCTGCTATGTAGGAGGATTGCTATTATATTCAACACTGTTTTTGAGTTGAAATCTTGAACTGCTAAAGCAAATAGGACTGAAAAAAAAAGAAGTAATTACTGATGAGACTTGCATCTTTTCATCATGGGAGTTTCTTACTTTGGTCATAAAATCTTTCGAGATTAACCATTACACAAATCTAGTCAGTTATTTTGTGGGTTATCCCTCATGTCAGTCAGTTAAGTGCCATACGTGAAACATGCTTGGGCAATCATGTCTTGAAAGAGGCAAGACTGACTGGGCAGAAGATTTTTCCGCAGTAGGTTGCCATTGCTTTCTGCAGTAAACTGGTTGCCAGCCAAGGCTAAAAAAACCCAATCTGTCCTGTTATTTAACCCATAACTGGAGGGAAGAGATGGATTAATACTTTTTCCAAGGGTATTTGCTCGTAAGTGAATGCAATGAACTTAACTGGAATTTGAACTCGGCTCCCTGATTTCTCGTTCTGAGCTGATATCCACTGAATCACAATGTGCATCCTGCTCCCACATGACTTTGCTAAATTAAAAAAAAAAAAGAACAACTGTCACTAGAGGATGCTCTTTAGGCCTATAAAAAGGCATGAATTGTTCTCCCTACCCTTTTTTTCTTTTTTTACAGCTTCTGTCTATATGATGTAATCACATGTGAGTGGGGGAGAAAAAGGGAACCCCATTGGGGCAGGTTCATTTTCATGGTATTCTGTCTTGACTTTTGTACTCTTACCTCCTCACCACATATTTTTATTATAAGCTAGTTTCATGTTTTTTTTTCTTTTTGTCACTTATAATTCCTTTTGTAAATACATGCATTGTTGTTTGTTTTGTATTATGTTACTCATTTTTACCTAGACTCACATTGAGTCTGCCAGTATAATTTGTGGGATAAATTTTCCAGGATCTCTGTTGGTATTTACTTTCCAAAGTGTTGATTCCCACATCTAACTAAACATTTACTTAAACATGCCAGTGGCCCCACAACAACTCCTTTGCTAATTCTTTTGGTTTTATAACAGTCATCTTTGTGAGATGCAAGCCAGTGTCATGGAAAATTTCTTTCTTTTTTTTTTTTTTTCTGTTTACTCAGCATTGTGATGATAAGCAATAATAAAATGGTGGGGGTGGGGAAAGTGTTCGTATGATCATTGTAATCATGTTTCAGCTGAAAAGCAACAAAAAAAAAAATCAGTTTTCTTTTTCTTTTTCTCTTTCTTTTTTTGCTCTTTTTCTCTTTATTTTTCTGTTGTTTTTTAATTTCTTTTTCACTTCTGTTTCTTTTTTTCTGTTTTTTCTCTTCTTTTCATTATTCTCTCTTTTTCTATTGTCCTCTCTTTTTCTATTGTCCTCTCTTTTTCTATTGTCCTCTCTTTTTCTATTGTCCTCTCTTTTTCTATTGTCCTCTCTTTTTCTCTTGTCCTCTCTTTTTCTCTTGTCCTCTCTTCCTCTCTTTTTCTACTCTTTTTTTACCCTCTTTTTCTTTTCAGAACCATTCAAGATCTGATCATTTTACAGTTTAAATGGCTAAATGCAACCATAAGTTCTACAATAAAGGTTTCTTCTGTCACACTTCTCACTTGTGGAACTATTTCCCAGATTTTTGCTCCCCATTCAACTTTGATCTTCTGTTATTTCTTTTTTATCATCTTTTCTCTTTAATAAAAGTTTTTTTCATATTCTCCAACACTCGGTAACCCCTTGCACCCTAGGGGCTTTATTGCCTTGCTTGGGGTGAAATAATTAATAAAAATAAAAGAACTGCCAAGATGAGATAGTCACAAGAAAATTAAAAAGATACAAAACAATTTCTAAATAATTGTCAGTTTCTATTAAAAAATGGCTTATGACCATATAATGTTGAAACACTGTTTCTCGTACAATCACCAAAGTTGTACTGGGCAGTACCTAGATGGGTGATGACTTGGGAATATCAGGTACTGTAAGCTCGAAGAGTAGGGTTTTAGTTCTAGCTGGGTTTGTTATATTCACTTAGAGGCAAATACCCTTGAGAAAGGTATGAATCCACCTGTTCTACCCTCTGATATGTGTTAATTAGTACAACTTGAATCACGAAAATTATTATCTTAAAAAAATCAAAAACTATTCTTATAATCTAAAAATACTTTCTGGCTTTAAATAAGCTGCAAAATGTTGATGAACTGAAGAAAATGAATGAATGAATGAATCAATCAAATCAAATTTTTAAGGAAAAATGGAGCTTTATTTAACAATGATGCTCACTATAACCAAGGACTGAAGCATGCCAGATCAAATGGTGGAGGTCCTGGGTATGGCAGTAAACTGCATCTGGCAGCAAGGCCTCTGATTGGGAGGTTGTGAGGAGCATGGAACCACCTCTTAATTGCTATTGTTCCCAGGTCCACACCGACCCGGAGTGGTAGCACCTGTTAGGGTCCCAGCTATGGGTAAATAGTTAACTCCCAAAGTGTGCTCAAAACACTCTGAAAGTATAAAAATAAATCTTAATTTTTTAAAAATTACAAGTTATTTGGAACTATACAAAATTCTCTTATAGAAAAAAAAAATTAATTTTCTGGAAGCCCAGTTCATCACCCAGAAATATACTACATTCTGGGAGGATCAAATTATGGAACATTTTTACAATGATGTTCATCCTGTACAAGGCTCAAGACCCACTGAAAGCAGAGTGTTGAAGTGTAAGAGGGATAGTTTATAGAGTTATGTGTGGAAGATAATGGTTAACTATTGACTTAAGGTTAAGATTGATCCACTTGAGAGTTTGTTTTATGAAGTCATGATTTGTGAGAAGTTGCTCAGAGTAGAATACAAAGTGAATGAGGATGGTTGACTCCAATGTGTGTGGCATAGTGGGTCTTATCTATAAAGGTCAGAACTGGTGGAATTGAGGAATGTAGTTTATCTGAACACTGTCTCTGGAAATTGTAATAGAGCTAGCAAGAGGCTTGCAGTGTGTGGGGAAAAGGGTGGGGATGTGAAAAATAAATCACCAACCACAAAGTTGTGTACACGCTTTTGGACTCTATCAAAAATTGCAAGTGAAGACTAGGCAACCCCAGCGCATATATGACAGCAGTATTCCATTTTTGGACTCATTTGGCTCTAGTAAACGTTGAGGATAGCAGAAGACAGGTACTTACTGAAGCGGCTACCTCAAAGATGATGAGAAGTTGTGGAACAAAACAAATTTTTTCAACTGCATGTGTGCTATGTACAAATATATAAATGTTGTCTTTGAAATTAATTTAAAATGGCTATTTGTTCTGATCCAATATCTAAACTTATTTATAAATGGAACTTTGTCTCTGTGTGTGTGTGTATCCGTTACCTATAGACTCCGAAATGGCTGAACCGATTTTCTTGAAAATTTACACAGTTGTACTATAAGCGTCTGTGAGTGTTCTTAGCTAGGTTTTGTGTTGAGGTACCCCTGATAAATATTGATAATCGAAAAAATTGTGTTATAGAAGGAGTGGTCCGATTTTAATCAAATTTGATACACTCATAGACAAAGACATAAGAAACGATATTCAGAAGTTTCAAGGTTGCAGTTCTTACAATAGTGCAGAAAATTGATTATATATATATATAAAAGGCAAGATGTTTGTGCGTGTCTGTTTCTCTGCTTGTATGTCTGTATTTTTTTATTTTTTTTTAGCCCTTTTATTTTAGTTTTTGCTTCGGGTTTGGCTCTAAGTAGGTATAATTTTAGTTCTTAGTCTCAGCCATGATACCATTTACTCAGAGGACCTATTTAGCCTTTAAAATTAAGTTTATGACGAAAAAAACTTTTTTGATATCGATACCAGGAAATCAAAATTTGATTTAAATCCATTCATTTTTCTTTCAGTCTACAGTTTCGCTTTAACTGGAAACTATTGCTTTTTAGTCTTTCATGCCAACATCCAAAGAGTCTGAGCTCCAAGACCATGGATTAGTTTTAAAGTTTTCATTACACTTGAGTAACGCTGGGCTATACTGCTTGTCACTCATATAGATCAAACATTATATAGTAAAAATGTCAGATCAAAATTCAGCTCTTAAATGTTTCAGGCTATAAAACTTTAGATTCTCTTTTTCAAGCTGAGTATTTAACTCCACAGTTTAAAAATGAATGTGAAACAGTTAAAATTAGAATATGTGTCACTTGAGCTTATCTTAAAAAAAAAAAGAAAGCAATAAGCTTGTTTGTCATCATAGATACCTGCTAAATATTTCAACAGATTTTATCAGACTGTTTTTTCTGTTTAAAAAAAAATTACTGTTTCTCAGGTTCTTCCAGAATTAACTGTTTCCTTACAGATTACTGCTTGTCTGTCATTGAATTCCTTGGCCATAATTTTTCATCACTTTTATCTTATAAAAATGTTTACTTTGTTTATTTTTGCTTTGTTCCCAGAGTCACCTAAGAATTAATCTAGTGATACATATTCCGAGTTGTTTGTTTCAACTTTAAGAGATGATTTTAAAGCTTGTTGGCCATAACTTAACTTAAATAATACACTGGAAGTGCTCGCCAAGTTGGTGAAAATTGAAGTTAGAAACTTTAAGTTTTGAAACTTTTGCTTGTTCAGAAGTTCAACCTCTGTGCAACAGATTGCTTTTGAAAACTTTGCCACATGCAACTAAACTTTCTTATAAAAGTGATACTTTGCACACAAAAAAAAAATTTCCCAATTATGGCATATTGAATGACAATAAATTTCTTTTACTAAGTAAATGATGACATCAATTGAATTTCAACTGTAATTAATACATTTTTCTGTAACTGAACACAAATCATTTGTCAAATTGATACTAATCAGTACATAGATATTTTTTTTTTTTTAAATATTTTCTATTAACTTTTTAAAACTGAGTTCAAAACATTTCAGCTTGTCATATAGGAATAATTAGTGGCACTGTGTTGCTGGGATCATGTGGCACAAAGAATAAATTTATTTAGATATGGGTGAAATTGCTTCTTGGCACTTTGACCTGCATGGGCAGACTATTATATACTTTTTTGCTGTGCTGTACAGAAGTGTATAATGACTCAGGACTGGCAAGAATAGAAGGAAGATGGCTGTTGTTTTGAGATGTCAGAGAGTGCAGAAAGCTCAGATGGCAGGCTGGATTTTGTTCTAATGTGTCTAACAATTTTTAAAGACATAACAGAATCTCCAGAATAGCATAGAAGCAATATTCAACGCATGGATGAATGCAATGCTTGTAAATGTGAAAATATGTAATATATAATGGTTGATGTCATATAGGAATAATGTGTTACTGCCGACACTTGTGTTCGAACATGGATCACCAGGCAGTAAACACAGTTGACCTTGTTTTCAAGTAATTAGTGGTACTGTGCTGCTGGGATCACACGACACGAATAAATAAATATATATGTTTGTCATAGTATTTAGTACCAAGGTTGTTATTTTTCAGCAGTTACTGCTGATAAAATGGATTATAGCAAACAGGTTTTTTATTGTAAAGGGCTCAATATCAGGGCAGAAATAGAGCATTGATAGGTACAAAGAGTTTGTCTCTTTAATAAAGCACATTCATGCCGAACTTAGTGACATACTGCCCTGATGAGTGAGAACATCATAATGGTGTCCTCACAAAACTTCGAAGTCAGCATGAATCTGCTCTATTAAAGAGATAGTCTTTGAGTTTTGTTTAATGGCATATCAACACCTCTGTGGGCGGCTTCTTCTATGTGCCCTGTTCCTTTCAGGACGTAGGCGATCATGGTTCTCCACGTCTCCCTATTCCTTGTGGCTCTTAGTATGTTTGCTCCTGTTACTTCTGGCAACCCCCGTTCCGTTATCCACCTGATCAGGCCCTGCAAATATGTTATCCGCTGTCTTCCTCTGTCTCTCTTTCCTTCTATCTGGCCATTCAGTATCAGGTTCTCCAAGCTCTCCTTCCTCATTGTATGTCCCAGGAACTTCAGTTGTCTCTGGGCTATTTAATGCTGAAAAGGTAGGGTTTTAAGGTAATTTCTTTTAATGTTCGGTCATAGTGAAAAGGTTAATTTAGTCAGATTTTGATGAAAACTTTATCATTTATTTTAAAAAACTGAAGATGTCTTCTGGTTTTGTATTAAAAATGTATTGCTAGTAATAATTTTTTTCCTTCAAAAATGTATAATGGCAATAGTTTTTTTTTTCCTTTCAAAAATGTTATGGTAATAATTGTTTTCTTCAGCAAAATATTGTCAGTAATATTTTTTCTTCAAAAGTCTATTTTTATGTATACATTTCTATAAAGTGTATTTTTATACTTTCATAGTGTTTTGACCCCAGTTTGGAGGTTAACTATTTGCCCATAGCTGGGACCCTAACAGGTGCTACCACTCTGGGTCAGGGTGGACCTGCAAACAACAGCAATTAAGAGGTGGTTCCATGTGTCTCACAACCTTCCAATCAGAGGTCTTGCTGCCAGATGCAGTTGACCATCATACCCATGACCTAAAATCTTTGTACATTATATGTGTGTGTAAAGTCAAAGAAGAATAAGTGTCTGACACAGTACTGTTTGAAGGCATGAGACTTGCTTCTAAGACTTACTAAAGTAGAAGTTAGAAAACTAACGTTGTTTCATTGAACCTAATAAATCTGTAAAAAGAACTGTCGACGTGATTTGTCTAACACTAGCAAAGTTAGAAAATGACTGAGACATTTGTACTTAACATTTAGCTCACTTTTCCATAGCATTTAACAGGGCTCTAAAAATTATAATTAATTATACAGTTAAGCAGCTAATATTCCTCAAAGCCACAGAAAAGTAATTTTTTTTTTTTTTATTGAGGGTTTTTTAATAAATAGTTACATTGCAATGAAATGAGATTAAAAAAGGTTTCTAAGCAGCTAATTTTGCAAAAAAACAAAAAAAAAACAAAAACCTCTTCCAGTTAACTTAGTTTTAAAATAAATTTTTAAAATACAACAAAGTATTTTGATTATTCAAATTATTAACATTAATCTATCAGCTTGAAATTAAACCTAAAATAAGAGCTTCAAGAAAGATTTTTCATTTTCAAAAATTAATTTCAAACCTTCAGTCAGTTAAGTGCCATACGTGATACACGCTTGGGCAATCATGTCTCAAAAGAGACATGACTGACTGGGCAGAAAATTATTTCACAGTAGGTTGAATGCTGAAAAATGTTATGTTTAAGCAAGAGGGGTTAGGGGGGTTCTGCTTATTTAATTATCAGTTTTGCCAATATAAAGACTTTCTGTCACAGTGGCTTACGACCATCTCACATTGAATACACTGGTTCTCGCTCGATCACCGAAGTTAAGCAATGTTGAGCCTGGTCAGTACTTAGATGGGTGACCGCTTTGGAATACCAGGTGCTGTCAGCATATAGTGACAGATGTGTGTTGTGGTGCAGTGGATATTGGCTCAGAGAGAGAAATTGGTGAGCCAGGTTGGAATTCCAGTTAAATACCCTGCATTCACTTAAGCACTGGTACCCTTGGGAAAGGTATTAATCTGTCCCTTCCCTCTAGTTATGGGTTAAATTCCAGGGTAGGACTTGGGGACCCTGCCCTTAAAAACAAATCCCAATGAATCTTGATACTCGGAAAGAAAAAAAGTATTACTAGATACAAAACTTATAACAACAATAAATTGTTGAAAGAAAAGGATATTACCAGCAATAAATAAATAAAAATTTAGTTGGCAATAAATGACCCACCGAGGTTGATATGCCATAAAAACAAAACAACCAACCAAAAAATTCTATCATAGTTCTCAAAAAATATAGTTTCTTAATTGAATTGTGATTAAGTGTAAATACTGTTTTGTTTTGAATTTATTAATTAATTAATTAAAAATTTTTTCTGTCAATTTAAGGGATCCGGCATGATTAAAACCATTTTTTGGGACAATGTTAAAAAAAACTTGATCTCTAGCCCAGTTGTTTAACACCAAAACTTTTATTTTGGATCTATGAAACATCCCACTAAATTAAAAATCAATTAACATCCAAGAAAAACAGTAACTTGTTTCTTAAAAAAGATTTTTGCTTAGATATATTATACTTTTTGGAAACCGTGTTATATTTTTGTAACTCTATAATTAGAAATTAATATTTGATCTCCATTATGTGTTAAGATATAGCAACATAAATTTTACAGACTGAAGATCTATGTCTACAGATATCTCATCTTGTTTTTTTTATTCTACTTTCTAAATCGAAGTCTGTACTTACTAAGCTACTAAATTCATGAACCATATCTGTAAAAAATTAACTTGTACTATTCATCTAATGTATGTCAGCAACACACAAATGATCTCAGTTGACAATGAGAATGTAACATTGTTGCAGATATTATTCTTAATGTGCAATTGATTCAGTTCAGTTGTCAGAAACAAGGATTCAACAATTGTTTACAAGAAAAACTTAAAAAAAAAAATAATGAAAATACATAAAGAATAAATCAATCAAGTTCTGTATGTGATAAATGCTTAGGCAATGATTTCATTTTGATCCATGATTGATCAGGTAAAAGATTTTCTCGCAGTAGGTTGCCATTTCTTTTTGCAGTAGACTGGTTGCCAACCAAAGCTATAGAACCCACTCTGTTCTGCTATTCAACTCATACCTGGAGGTGGAAGAGATGAATTAGTACTTTTTCCCAAGGGTATTTTCACATCAGCTGCAAATCAAACTCTGCTCTCTGATTCTCATTTCCAAGCTGATATCCGTTACAAAGAATAAATACGAGTACAAAATTATGATTTTATTGATAGTTTGAATTAAAACTTCAAAGGACTTAAAGAAATGTTAGTGCTTAAGAATGAGTCCAATAATTCAATCAGCTTTAGTGGAGAGAGAAGATGCCAATGAAAAGAAAAAGATGTTTAACTATTTATAACAAATTTTCTTCATCTTAACCTAAAACGTTAAACTAACTTTTGTGTGAAAGATGTTTTGTTTTAATTTTTCTGAAGCAACATCAGCACTAGAAGGCAAGGCAGTGTCAAAACTGAAGTAAAGACAATCACATTATTTTTATTAGTGTGTGCTTCCAAACATCTGGACTCAGAAAAGAAACCTTAAGAAATCTGTACTATTCATAAGTAGAATAATTCTTGTATTAGATGATACCATCATCTGCAGTCCCAAACGAATGATACCATCATCTGCAGTCCCAAGCGAATGATACCATCATCTGCAGTCCTAAGCGAATGATACCATCATCTGAAGTCCCAAACGAACCTCAGAAAATCCATAGTATTCATCAATAGAAGAATTGTATTATGTGATGTCAGACAAATGGAGTTTGATACCAACACTAGAATCTGTACTATTCCACATATACAGGATGTGGATGGATAAATTGATGTCAAAATTATGCAAAAATGAAAATCACACTGCCATCTCATTTTAATAGATATTTTTAGGTAATTTTGGTAAATATAACTTGTACTAAAGAGTAAATTTTTTCAATAAAATCGGTATTGGCTTCAACCACAGCCTCCAGAGAACTTTGGAATCTCGTGCAACTTTTCTGGATGATCTCTTTGTTTAAGTTGGTGAATGCTGCCATAATCCATGCCTTTCATGTTACAAGGAGTTTTGTTGGTCTCTTGCTTAGCTGTACCCCCACACATAATAATCAAAGGGGTTGCAGTTTGGGGATTTAGGTGGCCAGATGTGGGTGCAGAAGTTGTCTGACAGCCATGACATGGATAGTATGGTGCAGATTCCTGTTATCAAACATAATCTTCCAGCAGCCACCCTTTTCATCCCAGCAGCAGTATTTCATCAAAGCACATGATGTAGGCATTCATGTTGAGTCTGAAACCCTGTGGGAAGATGAATTGAGGTATAACATTGCCCTCCCAAGTGATCACACCAAACACTTTCATAATCACCATTAGTTCTTGTCTAACTCTTTGCAAATCCACTACACTGTCCTCAGACTGACATGCAAATGCCAAGCAGTGCAGCATGCTGTTTCCAAATTTCTGGTGGAAGGAATTGCCATTATGGTGCCCAACTGACCCTACTATACCATGCTCTTGATGAAATTGAAAACCAAAAAATGCACTTGTACTAAATTAAATATATAGGATGGTAGCAATTTATCTATGGCACCCTGTGTGTGTGTGTGTGTGTGTATATATATATATATATATATATATATATATATATATATATATATATATAAACATGTGGTGTAGATATAGAAGATTCCAAAGGAGTATCCTGTACATAAAGTGGTAGGATAACTGTCTAGGAGAGCTCTAAATATATATGCATATAATTACATATAGAGCAAATATATTTAAAAATTAAAACACACATTATTCCATGGTTAAGCGGAAATGTAGGACTATTTCAGGCAAACCATCATCAGCTTCTGTCTTTATTGTACAAAAGATTTTACACGAACGAAATTCACAAATAAAAACTCCCAAACAAAACCAAAAACAGAAATTTCTCACTCTCTCTATCTCTCTCTCTCTCTCTCTCTATATATATATATATATATATATATATATATATATATATATATATATATATATATATATATATATATATATATATTCATCTGAAGAATAGTGAAATGTTAAGTTTAAAATTAATTTTTGAAGATGAAATATCTTAAAGCTTTTATTTTAATTTGAAGTTAATAGATTAAATCTAATATTCATAATAAAGAAAAAATTTTGCTGTATTTCAAAATTAAATTGATTAGAATTAATGTATTTTTGTAAATTTCTAAAAATGTCTGATTTTAGCTATACTTAGAATTATCTCAATGTAATTCTCTTTATTAAAAATCTTTCAAACATAAAATATACTTTTCTGAAACTTTGACGAAGATTAACTGATTTTAAAATTTAATCAATCTGATTTTAAATAAATATTACTTCAGTTTCGTTTAAAATTTTGCAGAAAATTATTCTCTAACATGTAGGTGGGTATTTTTATGAGGTGTTGACAGCTGGGAGTTTAACTAATTATTTTGATGGAAGTGGACATGCATATCTAAATCTAAACTTATTTGTAAATAGGAACATTGTGTGTGTGTATCCATTACCTATAGACTCTGAAATGGCTGAACCAATTTTCTTGAAAATTTACACAGTTGTACTATAAGCATCTGCAAGTGTTTTTAGCTAGGTTTTGTGTCAAGGTACCCCAGATAACTATTGATAATCGAAAAAATCGGGTTATAGAAGGAGTGGTCCGATTTTAATCAAATTTGATACACTCATAGACAAAGACATAAGAAACGATATTCAGAAGGCAAGATGTTTGTGTGTTGTCTGTTTATCTGTCTGTATGTCCTTTATACAAATCCACAATTTTTATCCGATTCTCACCAAACTTCACAAAAATATTCTTTAGGCTGAGTCTGAGCTCCAGGACCATGGATTAGTTTTAAAGCTTTCATTACACCTGAGCAACACCGGGCTATACTACTTGTCTATAAAAAGCATTAGATAAAGTAAGCCCAATTTTTACATTGTCTTTTTTAACTACCTAGTAAATTTATGGAAATACTCTAAGTAATCTAATGTTTTATTAAGTTTTATGTACTTTGGCTCTAAATTGACTGTAGTTACCACTTTTATTTTCTCATGATGTCATGTCATGAACGTCATATTTACAAAAATTGACATCTTTTATACACAAAAATAAAAATACAAGATTGTTTTTAATTAAAAAACTTATTTCAATAAGCATTTCCATTTATGATTAGTAAATATAGTCTTTGCTATCATCTAATTGCTACAAATTAATACAAAATTTAAAACATTTAAAACTTAATTATAATTAATATTTTTGAAAAATGAAATCAATTCTTCTAACAAATTCATTTATCGAAAAAAATGTTAGTGGGTTATTCTTCAAAATTTTACAATTGATCATTTTTATTTTTTTTTAATTTTTTTTTTAGGCAGAACTGGGGTTAATCTCAGGTATAACGAGACAGGTCATTCTAGACAGTATTTTTGTCATAATGATTTGAGGTAATCTTTTACAAATCTGGATACTCTGACTCCCAACTCAGATACTCACAATAGTCCAAGTACATGGAATGTTTTTATCAAGACACAGTCTCTAAGAAGTTTGCCATTCACAGATTGAGACCCATTCGCGTATATATATATATATGCAGTGTATATATAGAAGAATTCAAAGGAGTATCCTGTACATAAAGTAGGATAACTCTCTGGGAGAGCTGTAAATATATATGTATGTAAATACATATAGAGCAAATATATGTAAAAGTAAAGATACACGTTATTCCATGGTTAAGCGGAAGTATAGGCATACTTCAGGCGAACCATCATCAGCTTTCATCTTTATTGTACAGATTCGTGTAAAATCTTCTGAACAATAAAGATGGAAGCTGAAATAGGCCTAAACTTCTGCTTAACCATGGAATAACATGTCTCTCAACTTTTTTTATTTTTATATATATATATATATATATAAATTTTGTTTTTTCATTTGTAAACGAGTTATTACACACCCTTGATTTCTATTATGTGGTGTCTTCAGGTGATTTGCAATAACTGATTTTACTGTGTTTTTTTTTTCTTAATAATGCATATATTATGAAACAGTGATTTTTAATATTTTATGAATGTTCACATAACTGGGAATTTTTGAATGCGCCCAATTTTTAAAATTACATGAAATTATAACATTTTCATCCATATATATATAAGACAATAATCTTTGGTGAGGTGTGAAGGTAGTAAAAATAATAGCAGTGTCAATGGAAAAAAAATCATTCTTTTGATACTTAGTGTTTTTTTTTTTTTTGCTTGCATGTAGGTCCAAGTTTGCCAGTTTCTCTATGTTCCGAAGTTAGTTGACTCATTTCAAAATGATAGTATATTAAATATTTATTGCTGCATTTGCATGTTGCATCTCCCGGTTTTATAAATATCCTCAAAAAAATCTGCCATTATTATAACAAAGACATTTTTACTGGTTGTTACATGTAGGGCAGTAAATAGTTTAACAAAAAGTTAGACATTATGTATAAAAAAAATAAACAGTGTATGATATATAACAATTACTTTTATTGATTTGAACATTATTTTTAGTAGATATCTATATTTCGAGTAGATGCCCTATTTATTTTTTTTAAACATTTATTTTTATTCTACTATCCTGAGCAGTTGTAAACTTTTGGAAATCTCGTGGACTGAGCGTGCGAGCAATGATGAGGTGTTGGAAAGAATGGCAACGAAAAGGAAATTAAGAGTAAGCATCAGGAAGAGACAACTGAAGTTCCTGGGACATGCAATGAGGAAGGAGGGCTTGGAGAACCTGATACTAACAGGCCAGATAGAAGGAAAAAGAGACAGAGGAAGGTAACGGATAAGATATTTACAGGGCCTGATCAGGTGGATGACCGAACGGGGGTTGCGAGGTGTAACAAGAGAAAACATACTAAGAGCCACCAGGGATTGGGAGATGTGGAGAACCATGATCACCTACGTCCTGAAGGGACAGGGCACATAGAAGAAGAATGGGCTTAAAAGGCAGTATATAACCTTGCTTGACTGGTGAAGCCCTTCATAGCTGAGTTAGTTAAAAGCACGTTGAATCCAATGATTTTTTTCACCCACAAGAAGGAATGCAAGCTCATTTTCTTTAATAAGGTTTCTCAAATATTCAAACTGGTAAGCAAAAATAAATATACTGTTCAAAAAATAAATATAGTATCTATCCCTAAATTTGGCTATGGACTAAAACTAACTTTCAGATAAATAAAAATGTCAGATTAATAAAAAAAAGAAACAGAAAACATTACTTCTTTAGAAATAGCAATTATTAAAAAATAATTTATATTGAACATTCTTTCCT
The DNA here is from genome assembly GCA_037127315.1 of Ascarosepion bandense. Lineage (NCBI taxonomy): Eukaryota > Metazoa > Mollusca > Cephalopoda > Sepiida > Sepiidae > Ascarosepion > Ascarosepion bandense. Next base: position 3,174,723 of record JBBBDQ010000942.1, read on the forward strand.
TTTTTTTTTTTTTTTTTTTTTTTCCAGAGTGGCTGAGATTAAGGAAAAAAATTACATCTTTCTTAATCAAAGAGAAATTTCTAAAACTTGGGTACAAAGATAACGTTAAAAATATTGCCTGCAATTTAAGATTTCACATCAATGTAAAATCCTCTTTTGATGATATCTTATGATCAAACAGATGTGATGGTCAATGAAGGCTGATTGCTTTAATGTGACCATCATTGAAGTTAGGTCAGTAACAAAGTCTGAAGCACACAGCTACTAGGCCAATCTGAATATTACACGGTCAGAGGTGTGTATCTCAGCACAGTTGCTTTATAAGTACGAGCTTCTTACCATCTTCCTTGGTTTCATCGCTCCTCACAGCTTCATGGATGATACTTGTTTTTTGTTTACATGAAGAGTAAAGATTATACTAAACCATTTGCTATTTCTGCTGCTAGGAAAGTTGGTTTACTATGCCGTGCTAGAAATTTTCTTGTCAGAACATAACTCTTTTTTTTTTTTTTTTTTTTTTTATAATCATTTCACCCCAAGCAAAGCATTCCACTGCCACTATTGCGCAGGGGTTTTTATTGAATATTGCTGCCATATCTGGTTTGGTGCTTTTGCTATGTATTTAGAGATTCTTGATAAAATACTTATACTAATCTGCAATGTTATTGGTCCTGACTTGGCATCCCAATTTCAGTTACTTTTTCATCACCATAATGTTCTTTTATTGTGCATTTTAAATAAATATTTTAATGGTAATTGTTCTGATGAACTTTACTTTTTCGTACCTCAACATGACAAATTTAAAGTGTCGTACAAGATTGGCAGCTAGATCTCATCATTTTAGCTGTAAGTTCTATGCTAACAGTACCTTCTCTTGTACTTCTTGCTCTCTTCAGGCCGCTTGCTTTCAAAAAAGCTTTGATCCTCAAAAATTTAAATGCGATTTTGAGCATTATCTTTTCTCTTGTAAATGTCTCTACTTTCATTGTTCTCTCGCCTTAAATGTTTTTCTTTGTCTTTCTACTAGCAGTATAGCCTGGTGTTGCTTGGGTGTAATGAAAGCTTTAAAACTAATCAGTGGTCCTGGAGCTCGGACTCTTTGGACGTTGGCATGAAAGACTAAAAAGCAATAGTTTCCAGTTAAAGCGAAACTGTAGACTGAAAGAAAAATGAATGGATGTAAGTCAAATTTTGATTTCCTGGTATCAATATCAAATAAGTTTTTTTGTCGTAAACTGAATTTTGAAGGCTAAATAAGTCCTCTGAGTAAATGGTATCATGGCTGAGACTAAGAACTACAATTATACCTACTTAGAGCCAAACCTGAAGCAAAAACTAAAATAAAAGAGTTGAAAAAAAATACAGACATACAGGCAGATAAACAGGCACACAAACATCTTGCCTTTTACATATATATATTATCAATTTTCTGCACTATTGTAAGAACTGCAACCTTGAAACTTCTGAATATCGTTTCTTTGTGTATGAGTGTATCGAATTTGATTCAAATTGGACGACTCCTTCTATAACCTGATTTTTTTCGATTTTCAATATTTATCAAGGGTATCTGGATACAAAATCTAGCTAAGAACACTTGCTGACACTTATAGTACAACTGCATAAATTTTCAAGAAAATCGGTTCAGCTGTTTTGGAGTCTGTAGGTAACGGGCAGACGCATACACACACAATGATAAAGTTCTATTTATAAATAAGTTTAGATTTAGATTTAGATTAGATATTTCTGAGATGAGGTATTGTTACTATTTACACTGTTCAGACAGTTGTCCTCTTCTTTGTCATATTTACAACATTTCAGCCATTGCACACTGTGGTTTTCTTCAGGTTATATACATTGGAATTTTGAACCAACGTAAGGATATAAGGCCTACTGGAGAAAAAAGCATTGGTTGACGTAATATGATGTCTTGACCCAAAGATTTGCGTGTTCAGTATATGGTCACAACAGAGGTGAACATGAACTTGGAGAGTTGAGTTACTGAAGAGAAATAACTGAAACTAAGATATCTAGAAAAGGCATGGCATGAAGAACTAGAACAATCTCTCGGTGAATGAAATAAAGGGTTCAGTTTAAAATTCCAATGTATATCACCTGAAGAAGACTCAAGCATACAATGGCTAAAATGTCATGAACGTCGTAATAATGATAAAGACAACAGTTTGAACAATGTAAATAGTATAAATGTTTTTCTTTTTCTCATTCTATTTGTCTATATTTCTGAGATAAGATTGTATTTACAGTGTTTACATTATTCGGACTATTGTCCTCATCTTTGTTGCCATTTGTACGACGTTTAATAATAGATCATTCTATTTGTCTATATTTCTGAGATGAGGTAGTATTTACAGTATTTACATTATTCGGACTATTGTCCTCACCTTTGTTACCATTTGTACGACATTTCGGCCGTTGTATGCTCCAGCCTTCTTCAGGTGCTATGAATTTTGAATCGAACCCTTTATTACGATCAATGGGATATATGAACTCTATTCCTTGTGGGAAGCCTTGATTGGAAGTCATGAGTTATCTCCCTCTAACAGTGCAAGTTATTTGTTCACCATTGTTGTAGCCTGGTATTGAACTCACAATTCTAAGAATCAAGTCAGGAATTAACCAACATCTATATCCACTCAAGGACACATGGCCTAGTGGATATAGACATTGGTTAGTTCCTGACTTGACTCTTAGAGTTGTGAGTTTTTCTCATATGCTTTCACATTTGGTAACCCACTTTTGTCTTAGTGGCTTTATTACCTTGCTTGTGAAATTTTATTTCTTTTGTGACAACTTCTATATGATTTGAAAATGTTTCTTTTATGCTAGGTCTTGATGCTTATTTCTCAAATACATGACCACATCTTTCGTCACTCACCCACGTCTAATAAATGAAAGAGACTAAAGAGAAAATGGATTATTGGTTGAGTTTCTTGTTTTTTTACCAGAAAGTATAGAAGTAAGTCTCTTAGGCTTGTTTTGGTTTCTCTTAATCATTGTTGATGAATGTTGCATTTTGGGTGTGTGAATGTTGCATTTTGGGTGTGTGAATGTATTTTGCTATCTGCTGTATGTCTTCAGGACATTGGTGATCATTACTTTCCACAACTTCTTTTCCTTTGTAGTTTATTGTAGTAAGGTTTATATTCTCTCCCTTTGGTAGTTTTGTACTTCGTCTCTTTTGTAGTTTTTTGTAGTAAGGTTGATATTTTCACCATCCTTCCCACTACCTGTTCTGCTGTTCATTTACGCAAATTATTAAGTTGATATTCAGTTTTTCTCTGTCCCTCAATATATCCTGTGAGTGTTAAATTTTCTTAGTTCTCTTTCCTCATTGTGTGTCTGAAATTTTCAATTGTCTCTCTCTGATTCTAATCATAAGCATCATTTTGTTTTTTGTTTTTTAAACTTTCTCATTACTCACGTGTTCAGCCCATGGTATCCTCAGTATCCTTCTGTAGAACCACATTTCTGCTGCCTTAACTTTCCTTTTCATCTGTAAGGAGGTTGTCCAGCATTCACTGCTATAGAGAAGGACCAATAAGTTTAGCACTTAATTTTTGGTTTCTTAATATTTTGCTTAGGGTTGTTTGCTACTCCAATGCACCATTGGATTTCAATCTCATATTTTGTCCTCTGTTAAAACACCTCCCAGATATTTAAATTGTTATGCATGCTTGATTTTGGTATCCCCAATTTGCATATGGGGCCATTCTTTTTGTTAACAACCACATATTCTATCTTCTAAGGTTTAGTCCTTTCTCCCTGCTTTCCTTCGACACTTTCTCCCTGCTTTCCTTCGACACTTTCTCCCCGCTTTCCTTCGACACTTTCTCCCCGCTTTCCTTCGACACTTTCTCCCCGCTTTCCTTCGACACTTTCTCCCCGCTTTCCTTCGACACTTTCTCCCCGCTTTCCTTCGACACTTTCTCCCCGCTTTCCTTCGACACTTTCTCCCCGCTTTCCTTCGACACTTTCTCCCCGCTTTCCTTCGACACTTTCTCCCCGCTTTCCTTCGACACTTTCTCCCCGCTTTCCTTCGACACTTTCTCCCCGCTTTCCTTCGACACTTTCTCCCCGCTTTCCTTCGACACTTTCTCCCCGCTTTCCTTCGACACTTTCTCCCCGCTTTCCTTCGACACTTTCTCCCCGCTTTCCTTCGACACTTTCTCCCCGCTTTCCTTCGACACTTTCTCCCCGCTTTCCTTCGACACTTTCTCCCCGCTTTCCTTCGACACTTTCTCCCCGCTTTCCTTCGACACTTTCTCCCCGCTTTCCTTCGACACTTTCTCCCCGCTTTCCTTCGACACTTTCTCCCCGCTTTCCTTCGACACTTTCTCCCCGCTTTCCTTCGACACTTTCTCCCCGCTTTCCTTCGACACTTTCTCCCCGCTTTCCTTCGACACTTTCTCCCCGCTTTCCTTCGACACTTTCTCCCCGCTTTCCTTCGACACTTTCTCCCCGCTTTCCTTCGACACTTTCTCCCCGCTTTCCTTCGACACTTTCTCCCCGCTTTCCTTCGACACTTTCTCCCCGCTTTCCTTCGACACTTTCTCCCCGCTTTCCTTCGACACTTTCTCCCCGCTTTCCTTCGACACTTTCTCCCCGCTTTCCTTCGACACTTTCTCCCCGCTTTCCTTCGACACTTTCTCCCCGCTTTCCTTCGACACTTTCTCCCCGCTTTCCTTCGACACTTTCTCCCCGCTTTCCTTCGACACTTTCTCCCCGCTTTCCTTCGACACTTTCTCCCCGCTTTCCTTCGACACTTTCTCCCCGCTTTCCTTCGACACCTTTCTTTTTAAGATTGTGTCTGCTAATAATAAATTCTGGGCAGACTTGGAGATCTTTTAGGACTTTACTGCAAAGGTCCCATAAGTCTGGTGAGATGACACATTTTTGTTTTAAGTCCCTATCTATTTTGTGTGTTTACTGAACTCATTTTTTATCCTTAGTTTACTCCTAGTTTAAGTTCTGTATTATTCTAGTATATTTCCCTGATGAAGTTCCTAACAATTCCTTGTGTTGGACTTTATCAATGCAATCACCATTTGATAATGTCCAACAGTAAGGACTCTGATGAGGGGGTTGATGATTTCGAAAATTGTTAAACCATCTCTTAATTGCTATTGTTCACCCTGACCCGGTGGTAGCAGCTGTTAAGATGCCAGCTATTGGCAAATAATGAACCTCCCCCACAACAAAAACAATCATTATAAAAATATAGATATATGTAAATGCCATACATGGTACATACCTCGATGATCATGGCTCTTTCAATCCATGACTGGTTCGGCAGATTTTCTTGCATAGGTTGCCATTTCTTTCTGTGCTAGTCTGTCAACCAAGGCTGTTGAACATACATAATCTGTTTTGATATTCCATCTATAGCTGGAGAGAGAAGAGATGGATTAATATCTTTCTCAAAGGTGCATAAGTGAATGCAACGAATTCAACTGGAATTTGAACTCTGATCTCTGATTTTTCATTTCAAGCTGATATACATACTTAGAGTAAAATTACGGACAAAACAATTTTAGAACAAAAAGATTAGCAATACATCTTATCTGTAATTAAAGGCTTACAATTGTGTTCAAAAATTTACTTGAAAGAATACAGTTGACTTCAAAAGAAATTTAATTGAAATCATGAAATTGTGCTCAAAGTATTTCAATTGAGTGCCATACGTTATACACGCTTTGGGCGATCATGTCTCTAAAGAGACATGACTGACTGGGCAGATTACCCCACAGTAGGTTGCTATCACTTTTTGTGGTAGACTGGTTGCCAGCCTAGGCTATAGAACCCAATCTGTCCTATTATTTAACGCATAACTGGAGGGAAGAGAGGGATTAATACCCTTTCCCAAGGGTATTTGTGCATAAGTGAATGCAAGGAATTCAACTGGAATTCGAATTCGGCTCCCTAATTTGTCGTTCTGAGTCGATATCCACTGCACCACAACACATGTCCAAACTATTTAGATTTCTAAAATAATCCATGGAAGTTGATATGCTGTTAAACAAAATCAAGCAAATAACCAACATGGAAGAATTCTTTCATGACATAAATCCGTATAATATCGTACAAATTCTTAAACAAATCAAATTGTATCCAAAATATAACTTCAACAAAGCTACAACATAAAAACTTTTTTATGACAATAATCCATATAATATCCTAAAATTTCTTAAAGAAATCAAACTGTATTTCAGAATATAACTTCAACAAAGCTACAACATAAACACACATCTGCCATTTCTAGTAATTATATCTATACAAACATGTTTATGTACAAAAAGCAGAGTATTATCTACCATGTATTCAATTATGAAAGCTGAATAACATAAATCATAATTTTATTACTTAAAAGCTTCCCAAGAAATTTAAATGTTGGCATTAAATGACCCATAAAGAGTTGATATGCCATTAAACAACCAAATAAAATTAAAGCACCAAAGAAAATTAAATTTCAGCATTAAATGACCAATAAGAAGTTCATATGCCGTTAAATAAATAAAGCAATCAATCACTGCTGATGACTTTTTAAAAAAAGCTTTTCTTTTTCTTTTGTATATTCTGGATTTGATAGTAAATCTTGAAATGAGCAACCAATTCTCAAATAATTGGTATGACTCTCTCTCACCATTCATCTGCAATTTTTTGTGTTTGATGATTTTAATGCATCATGTAGTTTAATCATTCTAATGTTACTGATGTTCAGGCTTTGAATTTTTGAATTAAAGCGAAATGCATGAAATTATGATGTCACTAAAAATTATTTTTTTTGTTTATATCCGGAATCAAAAGTTGCAATATATTTTATATTTTCTGGGTTTTCTTTCAATTTTCAAACAAATTACTAAGACGAAACAAAATCCTGAATTTATTTATTTTTGAATTAATAAATACGAAGAGCACTGATTTACATTCATTTGAATTTTATTTCAGTATTTAAAATTACTTTTTATGTTTAATTTTTTACACAGAAATGGAGGTGATTTTTTAATGCAGAAATGAAGGTGTTTTGTTTTTGGGTTTTGATCGTGTTTTTTGCAGTTATAGTATTCAAATTCCGTTGGGTGGATCAGAAGATAACAGCAGGCCTTTTGTTGAAATCGAAAGCCTTGTCTCTCGTGTTAAAAATAGTTATTGGTGATCAGGCTCGCTGGTGAGTCAAAATGCCTTCGCAGGCCTGATCCGGCCCACAGGCCGTAGGTTGCCGACCCTTGGTTTAAAGGATCACATCAGTTTTAAATGTGATCAAGTGAAAGCAAAGCACATAATGCATGTTATTTATGTGTATATATGATTATATAGCTTTAACCAAGAAAATGTTTTAAAATACGACTATCTAAGCATAGTGGTGAGCAGAGGCTCATCCCTTGTTCCCTGTTTAGGATGTGGTTTCTGGCTTTCTCTTTTCCAATCTTTTCACTTTTCCTTTTTGTTTATTTATTTATTTTTTTTCAATTAGAGTAGATAGACTGAACTATCGCCCGGTTCACACTCCACCCATGTCTATTGAACAGGTGTAGAGGCTCATCCCTTGTTCCCTGTATAGGATGTGGTTTCCGGCTTTCTCTTTTCCAATCTTTTCACTCTTACATAGCCCCCTGCACACCAGTGGCCTTACCGCCTTGCCCGGAGTGATATGATTTTTTAAAAAAAAAAAAAAAAAAAGGAAAATGAATTTTCATTTGTGTTCTGCAGCCTTTCCCTGATGGTCAACCAAAAGTAGATTTCTTGGTTTGACTGGAGAGCAAATTTTGTCATTTGTTTATTCCTTCCCAAGCATTTTAAATAAAGTACCTCCACTTTTATGATAAAAATTCACATTACTTAAGTTTTAAAATGAATTTGTATAAATGAAAAAGCTATTTTGAAGTTTTTATTTTAGCTTTAATTGAAAGCTAAAGGATTAAATTTTCTAATTCCATTAAGAAAAATACTCCAGTTGATTTTTCAAACAGAAATCATATTAACTGGAATTGATTTTTTTTTTCAAAAATAGCTGTTTAGTGCTAGTCTTGCTGTCTTTGATCGTGATTTAATTTTCTTTATTAAAAATTTTCCAAAAATGAAATCTATTTTTCTAAAACTTTATTTGAGGAATATTAGCCAATATAAAGTATAATTAATCTGATTTGAAACAAGTATTATTTAATTTTTAAAAAAAGACGCAGGAAAATGGAATTAAAAACACATTAGTAGTGATTTAGGTATTTTTCAACACTTGACAAGCACTTATCAGCTCTTTACATGTGTATTGCTGTCCTATGAAGACTTTCTGTTAAAACACAATATATATGGAAATGACGGGTGAACACTTTCTTATATCATTTTTAAGTTCTCAGTAATTTTACAAATGTTTGAAATATTCTCCATAATCTGATGTTAAATTTTTTAGTGTCATTGATCCGTTTTTTTTTTTTTGTTTTTTTTGTTTTTTGTCATATATGGTAACCATTCTTTCAAAATGATCACATTTTATGCACATGAAAATAATTTAGTGAGTGATGCTTTGTATTAAACTTTTCAGTTTTCAATTAATAAATACAGCCTTTACTTAATAACTTGATAACCTAACTTGGACAAATTTTTCAAGAAATTTAAAGATTTTTGAAACTATAAATTAGTGTAATTAAAAAAAATAAAAACAGTTCTTGTAAAAATTATTCATTACGAAAATTTTTTTTCTTCAGGCAGTAATTTTCTTAATGCTTTTATAAATGATATTATCTAATTAAATAATTTAATGATTTATCTAATTAAATAATGTCATAGTTTAGTTTTATTGCATTTTTTATTTTAATATTTAGAGCAGATTTTCAGGAAAGTGGCAACTGTTTGGGGGGGGGAAAAAAGCGAATTTAATTCTTGAAGTAGTCATTAGTTAAACTTGAAAAACAAAGTTGCAGACAATTAAATTTCTAGAAATTTCATGAAATTAAGTTGGATAACAGGCAAAAAAAATAAAAAAAAAAAAACTTTTTAAAGATTTTATAAAAATAATGTCATAGATAAATTCATTCATTTGTGGATAATTCCTAAAATCCTACAATTACTTTATTTTTGCAAGAATTTCAAAATTAATGTGGTTTTCACTGAAGAAAAGTCACTCGAAATTGCCATAGTAAACTTTAGTCCAATGTTGATGCGCAAAAAAAAAATAAAATTAACCAAGAACTTAAAATATGCCAAAAAGGATTTAAAAACTTCTAAATACTTTGGTCTTTCATTTCAATAATAACATGAACATTTTGACAATAAAACTTTGCTTTTTATTAAATTTGGGGCCTTTTTTTTTTTTTTTTTTTTTCATCGTGCTATGCTGTTTTTTACTGAAAAGTAGGAGTACCATTAATAAAATAAGTTCCAACCAAAATCTGCAGATTTAAGAGTTGTATTTTGATAGTTGTATCAGTAAGATGGTGATCACCAGCACCTACAATGTAATGTCAGATTTGTGTCAAACTGAACATTATAATGTTATCAGCTTCTAGTCTTGAAGATTGATGAATAACCAGCAAAAAGAACAAGTTTGGTTTTGCTTTTCAGATCAAATTAAAATTGATGAAACAATGGCTTGTCTGTTAGTTTTGAACTTTTAAAAACAGAAGAAAACTGCTGTTCAAATGAACACTTTTCCACACTTTATATAGGGTGATTTTTCTAAGCAAAGTGTAGAGCACCCAGGGAGGAACAAGCTCATTCCCCACTTGTAATTGATCTAGCCAGACCGGCTTGCTATGATGAACACTTTGTTGAAGTGCTCTACACACACACACACACACACACACACACACACACACACATAGGGGGGTGTGTGTGTGTGTGTGTGTGTGTGTGTGTGTATATATATATATAGCATAATGATAATCCACGTGTACTGTCTTAATATGTATAGGAAAAAACTACTAAAAAGTTAAAAATGTTTTTTGACAGTATTTTGTTTCTATTATTATAATAATAGAAATAAATAAATACTGTCAAAAAAACATTTTTAACTTAAAACTTTTTAGTAGTTTTCTCTCTCTCTCTCTCTCTCTCTATATATATATATATATATATATATATGTGTGTGTGTGTGTGTGTGATGGAATTAACTGAAGAAATATACAGGAGTGATTCTGTCCCTCTCTCCCCACCTGTTTCTTACTGTTTTGTTTTTTGCTTTTTTTATACTTCTTTATTTTTTTTTTAAATCTGTTTTTCTTTCTCTTTTGTCTGTTTTAAAACATTTCTCTGGCTGAGGTAAAAAGCTTCTATAGACACCAGAATCATATTTCACTTCCAATTTTGGCTCAAACTATTTTTCCATATATTTTTTCTTGTTCTTTTTTCTTTTTTATCTTCAATCTTTCTTTTCTTGTACATAGCAGACAGGCAAGCAGGCAGCCACAAAACTCCCTACCCACAAACACCCGCCCACTCCTCTGCTGTTTGTGCAAGCCCTCTTTATGTTCATCTTGATTGGCAAATGGTAGCATTTAGTGATTTGCTTATTGTAGGTCTGAAAGAGGCCCTTGGGGTAGAAAAAAAGAGAAAATAGATTTGTCATGTTGGCATATAGCTCACATTTGTTGCTTGTTTTGCTTTTAGCAGTGTACTGGCTGAGGTTGGTTTAACTTGGGAAGAGAGTTTGAAATGGTTGGCCTCAAGGTGTGTTTAGAGGAGTCTGCATCATTTTAACCAGCCTCTTATGGACAATACATGTTTGTCTTAAAGAATACCCAATTCAGTTTGTATTATATGTAGTTTGCTCTTTTTTTTTTCTTAGCAGGGATCTTGGAAATAATTTCTGGATAAAAGAAAAAGATTCAATGCTTTTTGTCTCTGATTAATGTCTGATGTAAATGAAAAGCACCTTGAGACCAAAGGATTCTTTTATCTCATTAAAAGAAAAGAAAACGTAAAGATTCATTAAAATTCCTTAGATGTTAGAAATGTGAAACCTGTATTCTATTGATATTGAATCTGTCAAAGACGAATGGAATAAGAAAAAAGGGTAGGAAGATTATGTTGTACTGAGCCTTCTTTGGGGAGTTCTAGCTGGCTTAGCTTGAAAATCAGCTTTTAAAATCTTACTGATCTCTAAACTGAGTTGGAAATGCATAATTATAGAATAATTATTTGTTAATCTTAGTTTAGTCTTGCATGAACTTAGTTTTGGAGCATTCGGTGAAGACCAAATTAACTACATGAGCACATCGGTTCACAAGATGAGCTCTTTCCTGTATGTGTCCACCTGTATTTTATTGTTTAAGCAAGGTAATCTAGTATTGCCTGGTTGAAAAATTGCGTCAGTTCTTATGATTGTGATTGTCTTAATAAGTAATCTTTTTTTCTTTTTTTCTTATTTTTTTTTTTTAATCATTTCACCCCTAGCAAGGCGGAAATGCCACTGATGTGCAGGGGGCTACATAAATGTAAAAAGATTAATTAGAAAAGAGTGAGGAGTACAAACTAGTTAGAAAGGAACAATAGAAAGCTGAGAAAACAGGTGCGATGACAGATACATAGGTGGAGAGAAAGGGAAGGTTATACAGCGGTGGGGAGAGAGCTAGAGTCCAGTGGTTAGTAGATGAGTATTGACTTTGCATTTAAATTTCTGGAGGTTGTAGCCGTCAGGAAAGCAAGAATACGGGAGTGAGTTCCACAGGCAGGAAGTGCGAGAGAAGAAGCTGCAGGAGTAGAATTGTCATCTGCATTTGGCTAACCTGACTGTGAATGGGTGGGACCCAGTTGCCAGTCTGGTTGCACGAGTAAACACCTGTTGAGGAGGCATCAGTGACTTAAGTTCGTCTGAGCAGAAGCCATGAAAGTATTTATAGAACAGACAAAGGGAGGCCACATTTCGACGATGGGGAAGTGGCTGCAGTCGAGCCGCCAGATCAGTACCTACCACATTACAGACTCTCCTTTGGAGCCTGTCAAGAACACTGAGGAGAACAGCAGAGGCACCTGACCATAAATGGCAGCAGTACTCCATGCACGGACGGATGGTTGACTTGTATATATGCAGGATGGATTCAGGTGGAAAAAACATCCTGTATCGACATAGTGACCCAACCTTCTTAGCAGTAGATTTTGCTATGGATTCAATATAGTGGTTCCATTTGAGGTCTGAGGACAGGGTAAGTCCGAGGAGGCATAGTGTATTACTCTCCGGGAGAATCGCTTGGTCCATGCTTATGGGAGGCAGGAGAGGTTGCCTGTAATGGTTGACAGACAACAGCTTGGTCTTAGATGAATTGAAGTTGACAAGCCACTTCTTGCCCCAGTTCACCACAGAGTGTAGATCCCGCTCAAGGTCAGCAGCGAGATTCCAAGCCATTATTCACTACACCCTCTACACATAGTAACTGATAAGACCTGGTATTCCCAAGTTGTCAGCCATCTTGGTACTGACTAGACCTAATGTTGCTTAACTTCAGTGATTGTACAGGAACCAGTGTCTCAACATGATAAGTATTTAACCCTTAAAATATAGAAAATAAAGATATTTCAATGTAGCAAAAATAGTAGAATTTTTGAATACAATAAATAATCTATTTCTTAAATTTTTGTTCATTTTTTTTATTTTTAATTCTCTCTCCCCCTCCCTCCTCCCTCTTTTTTTTTTTTTTTTTTTTTTTAATTGCCTAAGCCACACTAAGTGGAATGGCTTAAAGCTTTAATCAAATTTAAGTAGAATTGTAATCATGTAATATTTTTAAAGCAAAACACTTGATTTAGTATTATGGAGCCAGGATGATTTTTTTAAAGTTTTCTCTAAATCCCTTCAGAATTAAGTGTATCAAATTCTTTATATTCATTGATAAGTGTTTTGATCTAATGTAAATCTAATCTAAACTTATTTATAAATGGAACTTTGTGTGTGTGTGTCCGTTACCTATAGACTCTGAAACGGCTGAACCGATTTTCTTGAAAATTTACACAGTTGTACTATAAGCATCTGCGAGTGCTCTTAGCTAGGTTTTGTGTTGAGGTACCCTCGATAAATATCGAAAATCAATAATCGAAAAAATGGGTTATAGAAGGAGTGGTTCGATTTTAATCAAATTTGATACACTCCTAGACAAAGACATAAGAAACGATATTCAGAAGTTTCAAGGTTGCAGTTCTTACAATAGTGCAGAACATCGATAATATATACAACCTCCCAATCAGAAGCTTTTCTGCTGGATGCAGTTTATCATCATGCCCAGGATCAACAGAGATAATGAATAGTGTAATGGATAGTGTCTCACAAGTAGAAATCATAGAACCAAGTTTGAATTTCAGTTGGGTTCATTACATTGTTTTACATACAAATACCCTTAGAAATCTGATGGGTGAAATTGTAGAACTTGTATCTGGAAAAATATTTATTATCGAAAAAAATTTTTACTGTAATATTCACTTGCAAAAAAGAAAGAAAAATATTATTGCAATCCAAAATAGGATTTGTTTTTAAATAACTGACAAGGGATTAGTTGAAAAAAAAAAAAACCCTTGTAGACGATGGTAAATAGTTGGATAACATTATTCAGATTAATGCAACACCGATTAAGAAGCCTGCTCCTAAGCAGTTGCTTGCAAGTTAAGCACTCTATCCAGTAAAGTGAAGAATGAGACGATACCTACCATAAAGTTAACTCAAGGAGAATGTATTAATGTATATCTTTACCCAGTGAAAGTGAATTTTACTAAGATGAGTTCATAATATTGGCACTGATCCTGCTATAACAAATTCTGTCTGCTCTCTCAACAGTGAAAAGTTTAAGTATATTAATGAAGCACTAGTTTTTGTTTAATTAATTCACCCAAAGCAAGGCAATAAAGCCACTGAGACTCAAGAGTTTACTCAGAGTAAATGAGAAGACTGTAGTGAAGAGAGATGATGGTAAAAGAACAGGATCTCAGGTTACAGAAGATTATAATTGACATTACATTGAAATATCTGAAGATTATAGTTGACAGGAAAGCAAAAATCTGAAGAGTTCCACAGGTGAGAAATGCAGAAAAAAAAAACAAAAAAAACAATTATAATAGAACTTTGTTACATTTAATAATTTCAAAAGTAAAATGATGAGACCTAACTGCCAATCTAGTACTGCACTTAAACTCATGAAGTTGGAAGTGCTAAAGAGGAAAGTGTATCAGAACAATTACTAAGAAAATATTAATGGAAAAGGTACAGGAAAGTTACGTCACGGCAATGGGAAAGTGATTGAAACTTGAATGCCAGATTATGACCAATAAAATTGCAGTTTTGTCATTTTATTTTTTTATTCTTTGCTTATTACTTTATGGCAATTGCTCTTTTCTTATCTTGACATACACTCATTGGTACAAAAATTAACAATTAAATCAAAGAGCTAACATCAAACACAGATGGAGAAAACGGTTAATAAAAAAATGTTCAGATAAAAAGATGAATTGTTGACTCCTGGGGATTTTTGTTGATTACAATGTTGTATGAACACCTTAACATTATCCAAGAATAAATGCTAACTTGGAGGAAGTAGCAAAAGTATTAATTACCAAGGTGTTATTTCTTTATATTCAATACTATTTTAGTGAGACTTTCTACTTTATCATCAAGCCAGATTACAGTAGTAATTTTCCTCCCTTTTATAGGGTATATGTTTCAAAACTTTTTTTTTTTTTTTTTTTTTTTTTTTTTTTTTTTTTTTTTTTTTTTTAATCGTATCACCCCGAGCAAGGCGGTAATGCCTCTGATGTGCAGGGAGCTACATAAGTGTAAAAAGATTAATTAGAAGAGAGTGACGAGGAAGACAAACCAGTTAGAAAGGAGCAATAAGGATGAGAATGCAAGTGTGATAAGTTTCAAAGGTGGAGAGAAAGGAAAGAATATACGGGGTGGGGAAAGAACTAGGGTCAAGTGGTTAATAGATGAGTATTGACATTGCATTTAAATTCCTGGAGGTTGTAGCCATCAGGAAAGCAAGAATATGGGAGCGAGTTCCACAGGCGGGAAGTGCGAGAGAAGAAGCTGCAGGAGTAGAATTGTCGTCTGCATTTGGCTAACCTAACTGTGAGTGGGTGGGACCCAGTTGCCAATCTGGTTGCACGAGTAAACACCTGTTGAGGAGGCACCAGTGACTTAAGTTCGTTCGAGCAGAAGCCACGAACTTGTAACAAATGACTGAAAGTGAGGATTGTATCACAGAAGTGGAAGCTGAAAAGTACTTGATTTGACCTGCCTTCCAAAGTCTGACCAAACATCAGAAATTATTTTTTTTTGCTTAAGTAATTGTTGGTTGGACTGAGAATTTTCAAATACTCATTCATATATTTAATTTCTTGTACATACATGATATCAGTGATAGTTTGATAAAGTAGGTACAATAAAATTAACCATCATCTTTGATTCCCACTGCCATAAAAGTACGGCCAGAATCGGCCATTTTCACAGATGGCACAGTTGATGAATCCAAAGGTGGCTTTTAAGGCTGACTTTTGCCTGTTGTCATTGGGCATAAATGAAAAGACAATTGTTTCCGGAGAACAGGGCATCTCTGCTCTTCAACTTTACACTTACTTCTTTACTTGAATCTGATTCTCTTCTGCATTTCAAATTGAGTCATGGCATCCTTGATAGTGTTTCTCCAGTGTTTGCGGTCCACGGCCTCTGTTTCCCATATTTGGTAATCTAACCCAGTGACCTTTAGTGCCCTCTTGCATGTAGCAATAATAAGTAATGATAAAATAGAACTGTTATAAAAATATACTGTTATAAAGTTGATGGGATGGAAAGAAGAGTTGTTCTCCTCAAGCAACTTAGACAATCATCTTTTCTTGCCTTATTTAAAACTTTTATCTGTTTCTTTTGAAATAAGTACTTGCCGGCTTCTTTCGGGTATATCCAAATTGGCAGCCTCACTGCTCTGGCACTTTGGGGCTATTAAAATTTATAAATTAACAACGGATAAGAGAAATTGTATATCAGAACAACTTAAGATGTATTTTTATATAGTTTCTATATGGGTCTGATGGTGTGAGAATAAGAAAAAATATGTTATGAGTAAGATTTCTGTTCATGGCTCGTTAAAGGTTACTGAAAGCTCAGAAGACTTATCACGCAAGGTATAAAAACAACTTGTCTTAATAATTTGGAATAATATTTCAGATCTTTAGACAACTAGGAAAAACAAAGAGATACTGGTTAAAACCAGTATCTCAGTGGTTCACAATCCACCCACGTCTATTGAACAGGTGAAGAGGCTCATCCCTTGTTCCTTGTTTAGGATGTGGTTTCTGGCTTTCTCTTTTCCAATCTTTTCACTCTTGTCTTTTTTTCTTTTTTTTTTTTTTTTCAATTGGAGTAGATAGACTAAACTATCGCCCGGTTCACACTCCACCCATGTCTATTGAACAGATGAAGAGGCTCATCCCTTGTTCCCTGTTTAGGATGTGGTTTCCGTTTCCGGCTTTCTCTTTTCCAATTGTTTCTTTTTTACGTAGCCCCCTGCGCTTCAGTGGCATTACTGCCTTGCTCGGGGTGATATGATTAAAAAAAAAAACCCACTACAATCGAAAGAACAGAAATGGGAATATAAGCTCAAGTAACTTTGGCAGTGATTTTTTTTTTTTTTTTTTTTTTTTTGATTTTTTTAAAAAAATTTTTTTTAAGAAATTATGCAAAAAGTGTTTGAAGTATGCCACAAAGAACTTCTTGAACTGCAAGGTAGGCTTGACATATTTGGGAATGATGTTAGGATAATTCAGAATCAACACTGGGAGCCAACTGCCTGAATACAAATAGAAAATGATTTCAGTAAATGCATTCTGGTGCAGTGGGTATCAATTTGGAATGAGAAACCAGAGAGGCGAGTTCAAATTTTAGTTCATTGCATTCACTTATGCACAAATACTCTTGGGAAAGCTATGATTTCATCTCTTCTCCCTCTAGCTATGGATTAAATAGGCCAGATTGGGTTCTTGTTATGGTGAAACACACTTATTCCTCAGATAATGACTCTCCCTCCTCTTAAGTTCTTGAGTTAACAGGAAGTTAACTTGAGAAGTTCTTGGAAGTTCTATTGGAGTTTAGTAGAACTATTAGTTAGTTCCAGTTTGGACGTAGTTGGACTAAGGCAGTTGATATTAATCGGCACTTAGCCGAATACTAAGGAGTCAGCTTACAGTGGAAGATTACCAAGTTCCTAACATTTTGGGTGTGTTAAGTCAATTAGCAACCAACATAGCACAATTGTAACTTTCAGTGCAGAAGCTACTCCACAACAGTTCTGTAGTTTTGGTTAGAAACTAGTCTACTGAAGAAAGTAATGGCAATCTACTGCGAGAAATCTTCTATCCAGTCAGTCGTATCTCTTTCAAGACATGATCGCCCAAGCATGTATTACATAAGACACTTAACTGACTGAAATATAGAAAAGATAGAAAGGTGTGTAAGACAGGGATGTGCTAATTAAAAACTACAAAGGACAGGAAATTGTGGGGAGTCATGATTGCTAATGTTTCCAAGGGGCATGTCATATAGAAGAAGTTGGGCAGTAATTGTGATCAAGTTCTATTAACGTGGCATAGATTGTTATTATTAATGTTAATTTGTATTTCTTCTTCAGCACGTTAGTGATTGTGGCTGTTCCCAACATTTTGTTTTTATAGATCTTTCTCCAAGAAACTTTAATTTAGGTCTCCTCAGTGTTGTTGCAGGATAAACCCCAGATTGGTTCAGTAACAGGGCAAATGTCTGCAACAGGTATTAGCTTGCTACCTTAGCAGATGGATTTTCTCAGAAATGATCTGTCAGCCATGCCATACTATGAAAACATGCTGTAATATCCTATATTTGAAAGATAGAAGACTTGTTCCATCACAGCTAAACAGCTGTGTGATATCAGTTCTTCAATATGGAAGTAAATGCTGGACAATATCATCAAAAATGAAAGAAAAACTTGAAGCAACTGAAATGTGGTTCTACAGAAGGATGCTACAAATATCATTGATGGAGCATGTTAGTAATGATGAGGTTTTGGAAAGGATGGAAACAAAAAGTAAATTAATACTGAGCATCAGGAAGAGATAGCTGAAGTTGCTGAGACATGCAAAAAGGAAAGAGAGCTTGGAGAACCTGATACTAACAGACCAGATAGAGGGGAAAAAGAGTCTGGAAAGCAGTGGATAACATATTTGAAGAGCCTGAGCAGGTGGATGACAGAATGGGAGTTGTGTGGTGTAACAGGAGAAAGCATGCTGAGAGCCACCAGGGATAGAAAGACGTGGAAAGCCATGATTGCCTATATCCTGAAAGGACAAGGCACATAGAAAAAGAAACAGCTGTAACATGAACTTTGTTCTTCTCAACTTATTAAAAACTTTACATTTCTGAGATGGACTATTGTCACTGTTTACATTGTTCAGACCATTTTCCTTTTTTTTCCCATATTAATGATGTTTCTGCATTTATATGTTGGAATTTCAAACAAAATCCTTTCACTTAGATACAGGGTGTGATGGATAAATTATTATCTAAAGTGAAAATCTTACGGACATCTTGTTTTAAGACATATTTAGCAAAATTATACAAAAATATCTCAGAATACTAAAGAGGAAATATATTCAATAAAATCGACATTGGATTCAACTCCGGCCTTCAGATAGCTTTGGAATCTCCTGCATCTCTTCTGGATAGTCTTCTTGTTTAACTTGATTGCTGCCATAATCCTTGCCTTCAGTTCATTTTTGGTATTACAAATAGTTTTGTTGGTATTTTGCTCTATTATGTCTTACACATAATAATCAAGGCGGGGGGGTTCAGGCTGGTGAGTTAGGTGGCCAGATATAATGGGTGATGTTGTTGCAGAAATTATCTCACAGCCATGAGTGGGTGTTCTTGTTTGTGTGGCATGGTGCAGAGTCCTGTTGCCAGACATAGGGTTTTCCAGCAGCTACCTTCTTGACTCAGGGCAACACTACCTCCTCAAGGCACTTGATGTAGGCCTCCAGATGACTTTGGAATATCCTACAACTCTTTTGGACAGTCTCCTTGTTTAAATTGATGACTGATGCCATAATCCTTGCCTTTAGTTCATCTTTATAATTACAGTGAGTTTTGTAGGTCTCTTGCTCAACTGCACTCTGCATATAATAATCAAAGGGGTTTCAGGCTGGGGAGTTAGGTGGCTAGATGTAAGAGTTGATCTGGTCACTGAAAATCTCATATACATAACTGGATTCTACTAGTGTGGCATGGTGCAGAGTCCTGTTACCAGACATAGGGTTTTCCAGCAGCCACCCTCTTGACCCAGAGAAGCACTACCTCCTGAAGGCACTTAATATAACCCTCCATGTTGAGTCTGAGTTCATGTAGGAAGATGAACAGAGGCATAATGTCAACATTACTAGTTATCACTCAAAATACCATGAAACTGACAGAATAATTCTCACATACATGACTAGGTTCTACTCGTGTGGCATGGTGCAGAATGCTGTTACCAGATATAGGGTCTTACAGCAGCTACCCTCTTGACCCAGGATAGCACTACCTCCTCAAGGTACTTGATGTAGGCCTCCATGTTGAGTCTGAGGCTCTTACCAACGAAATCAGTTCTTTTCCTATCAGAATAATCAGAGCAAGTTTTCAAAGCTGCCAAATCATTTTAATCACCATTAGACTTTTCCAACTCTTTCTGAATTCTCTGCAGTTCTCAGATTGACACCCAAATACTCTGAAATGTTCATATTGCAGCTTCTGGTATGAATGCCAAGCGTTCCTTTTAAAATTTTTGCCAGGCTAAATTGTATCATGGTGCTTTTTTTCTCATAGATCGAGTGCAACTGATCCTACTTACACTGTGCAGTTGACAAAAACAAACAACATTCATACATGGAAGGAAAAATAAAATCATGACAATTTACCCATTGCATCCTGTATACGTAAAGAGCAGGCAATATGAGTTTTGTAAAGACATAAAAGTACATTTTGCTAACATATAAATCACAGAAGCCCCATAACTCATTAGATATTTTGTCAAGCAGGTTTTTTGCCATAAAGTGCTCCATATCGAGATAGAGCATTAATAGGATAACCCAGCAGATTGAAGAAAAGCTCTGAGGAGTGAGGATATTATAATTATGCATTCATGAAACTTTGAAGTTGGCATGACTCTGCTCAATTAAGTGATAAACTTCTCTGCATAAATCATATATATATATGAAATGAATTGTTTGAACATTATTTTTGATCGATACTCATATTTAAGTAAATATTCTGTTTTTAATTAAACAGTATTATATATTTATATCTACTGGCCTGATTATTTACGATAAATTTTTATTACGAAAATGTGTGTCATTCGGTAGGATTCGAATTTGAGACCCCTATTTACATCGGGGAAGCCACCATTTGATCTGGCAACGTCTTAGACCGCTCGACCACAAATGACCTCCAGTCCAAACGAGGTTTTAATCAAGCCTATATAACACAATTTTCAATTCATCGCAACAACCATACCTCCTCTGAAATGTATCGTAATGTCAACAAATGTAAACATTTTACAGAAATTTTTATTTGATCGATACTCATGTTTAAGTAGATATCCTGTTATTAATTAAACAGTATTATATATTTATGTAGATTTATGTCGATAGGGGTTGCAGGTTCGAATCCTGCTGAATGACACACATTTTTGTAATAAAAATTTATCGTAAATAATCAGGCCAGTAGATATAAATATATAATACTGTTTAATTAAAAACAGAATATCGACTTAAATAAGAGTATCGATCAAAAATAATGTTCAAACTATTCATTTCAAATTGTTGGTTGTTTATAACCAAGTTTCATTAAAATTTGTTGATTTCCGTTTATATATATATATATATATATATATTGATTGTTTAATTACTTAGTATTTGGTCACAATAAAATTAGACCAGTGCACATATGTATTAAAAAGTGTTCGATACAATTATATTGTAGAACTCTTGCAAATTGCCTGAAGACACAACACATGGTCGAAAGTTAGGTCGCGTAATAACTCGTTCACAAATGGAAAAAAAATACATATATATTATACAAATAAAAATTTGTCACTTAGCTTGATTTTATGTTATATTCAGTATAGACTCCTTTTTGTAATTTTTTGATTCACTCATCAGTAGATTTCAGCAATTGGCTGCCAATTTTCTCATTTTCATATTAAGTTAAAAAAAAAAAATGTGTGTGCTATTTATTAGTGTTAGGTTGTTTTTTTTTGTTTTTTATGTCTGTGTATTATATATAGTGGCACAATCTTGAAAGAGGGATAATAATAGGCTGCACCATTTCAGCGACTCTCTTCACATTATCAATGAATATGCTGATAAAGGCGCTGAAGTGGAATGTCAAGGACCAGTCTCCAGATCCGGTGTAAGGCAACCACCGATTTGCACGTATATGGATGACATGACCATAACCAGCACGTCCGCCATTGAGGCAAGGCGGTTGCTGAAGGACATCGAAGAACTCATCAACTGGGCAAGAATGAGTTTTAACGCTTCCAAATCACGTTCCCTAGTAATAAAGAAAGGTAAGCTTTCGAAAAATGAAAGATTTAAGCTCTTTGGAGATGACATACCTACAATACATCAAAAGCCAGTAAAGAGCTTGGGGAAAGCAGTTCGATGAAACCCTAAAAGATTCAAGATCCGTAATATTAACAAAGGAGAATCTAGAAGGGTGGTTAATCAGGTTAATCAAGTCTGGCTTACCTGGCAGATTATAAAGCTTGGATTTATCAACACGTCATTCTTCCAAAAATACTCTGGCCTGTAACGATCTATGATTTCACTTCCTCCATGGTAGAACTAATGGAAAGAAGCATAACATCATGACTACATAGGTGGTTAGGTTTGCCAAGATCTCTATGCAGCGCAGCATTATACGGGAAAACAAACGCACTGAAACTCCCATTTAAAAACCTACACGAAGAATTTAAAGTAGCTAAAGTGAGAGCTACAATCCAGTACGAGTGCTCGAAAGATCCCAAAGTAGCCGGTGCAGGAATATCAGTATATACCGGTAGAAAATGGAACGCCTCGAAAGAACTGAATACAGCAAAAGAAAGAATCCGAGAAAAGGAAATACTAGGGACCATAGCTACTGGATGCACGGGCCTTGGGTTTTTTCCCTCAGAAAAATATGACAAACTGCAAGGAAAAAAGAAGTCATCTTTTGCAGAAAGAAATCAGAAACGGTGAAGAAGAGAAATGAATAGCAATCCAAGTCGGGATGAGACAGCAAAACGCTTGGACCAAATGGAGCTCTATGTTGAAACGCCAAATCAAATGGTCCAAAATATGGCACGGTGACACCAGATTAAAATTTCTGATTCGGGCAGTATACGACATCCTGTCAAGCCCCACAAACTTACAATTATGGTATAAAACCCAGTTGCCAAATTGTCATCTTTGTGGGCGTAGAGGTACCTTAAAACATATCCTGAGTAGCTGTAAATCTGCTCTAGCTGATGGGCGTTACAGGTGGCGCCATGATGAAATTCTAAAAGAGATTGTGAAAATAGTTCAAAATGCTATCAACGAGAATGTTTACAACCCAGACACAAGGTAGATAAAATTTATTAAAGCGGGTGCGAAAATCCCACAAAATAAAAAGGTAAATCCAAACCTGCTATCTCTTGCAACAGACTGGGAAATAAGGACCGATATAGGCTCAAGATTGAAATTCCCAGAGCAAATTGCCATCACAAAACTTTGCCCAGATATAGTTTTCTTCTCACATAAATTGAAGATAGTCTTGTGGGAACTGATGGTCCTCTGGGAAGAAAACACGGAGGAAGCTCGTAAAAGGAAGAAGTTTAAATATTTATGAACTGCTGGAGAGTTGCAGAGTTAAAGGCTAGAGGGCTAGCTGCACTCCTATAGAAGTGGGGACTAGAGGATTTGCAGCAAGGCCCTTATGCAAAGCCTTAACAGATATTGGGATAGTGGGAGTAAAAAAAGAAAAGCACTCAAGTCCATAACTGAAACAACGGAAAGAACAGCTAATTGGTTATGGATCAAAAGAGAGAGTGCCTGGATTCCAAATTGTTAGCTAAAATTCCCCAAAATTCTGCGTCTAAATTAATGTTTCGGACGAGCTCGTGTGTGGTTCGCCTCTAAATGGGAAGTGGCCCTGACTGTTGCCAATCGAAAGCATTTGCAAGGTTTCGTACCGGGCCTAAATGTAATTTTCCAGTGTCTGAAAGCGCTCATCGAGGGTGGGCCGGAGGCTGATCATCTCTGGTCGGGTCGGCGCGGTGAGGGGGGTATGATGTTGAAAGACTTGAAACCCCCTAGTGATCCTTGCGATGACATCACTGACAAGACCCTCTAGCGCCCCCGTTACGGTGCGTATGTTTGAAATATATATATATATATATATATATATATATATATATATATATATATATATAGTGTTGAGTTGTGATGATGTTTAGTGCCAAGATTGTTGTTTTTTTCAGTAGTTTGCCAAAATACATTTTATCAATGAAAACAGGTTTTTTTATTTATATTGGAGTGGAGATAATGTAGAAATAAGCACGAAGAGCTTGTTACTTTAACTGAGCAGGTTCATATCAACTTCATGTTTCATGAGGACACTGTTTTGATGTTCTTACTTATCAAACCGGCTCTGACAAGTAAGAACATCATAAGTGTCCTCACGAAAGTTTGAAGTTGGCATGAACCTGCTCAGCTAAAGTGACAAACTGTTTGTGCTTATATAATCTCCAAATGAATAAGAACGAAGAAAATAATTGCAACATTCAAAACATTAATTTAAAACAGTGCTCAATATAAAAATAGAGCGATGAATATTTATTATGTACAA
This sequence comes from Ascarosepion bandense, assembly GCA_037127315.1. Lineage (NCBI taxonomy): Eukaryota > Metazoa > Mollusca > Cephalopoda > Sepiida > Sepiidae > Ascarosepion > Ascarosepion bandense. The sequence continues at coordinate 3,198,583 of JBBBDQ010000942.1, forward strand.
TTTTGTAGTAGTTTACACATGTTTTAAAGTAATAATTAATAATAAATATTGTTTTATTTTTATATTGAGCACTGTATTAAATAATAGTTTTGAATGTTGCAATTATTTTCTTTGTTTTTATTCATTTGTGTGTGTGTGTGTATATATATATATATATATATAGTCATCCGCAGACAGATCTGTTTTCTGTATCACAGCTCATCAGTACGGTTAAACTCTGATTGCTTTTAACCCAGGATTGAAACCTGACCGAATTGGTGTCAGTCGGCGATTCTACTTCTCAGCTATGGGTGCTCGGTAGAAAAAGGCAGACTTTTTAGCATGTATATTATCATTATACACACCCAATAGCCAGAGTGCTCTAATTCATTACTGAATGAGCGATGAAAGTTTTTATATATATATATATATATATTTATTAACATTTTTTTTTTTTATTGCAACTTTCCTGTGTCTCTCAATCCACAACAGCAGCTAAAAGAGTGTGGACCATAAACACAAAACATTTTTGTTTAGATTTGAAATCACATCCTTTTTGCTTCAGGATAGTGTGGGTTGGCTAAATCAAAAACTTTATCTGTGTAAGCTAAGCCATATGTATTCAGTATTTTTACAGAACAACAAATCTAGCCTATAAAAACCTATCATGTCAATCTGTCCTCTCTTGTTTTAAACCATTGTATTAAAAGTAGCCTTTTTTTGTGTTATTCTTGGTGAGTGTTTTGATATTGACTGAACTCAATACAGTAGTAATAGTTTGCAAGACAATGTTGTTCACAACCATAATTTCATGGAAAAGTGCTTCTTCATACAGTGTATTAAGGAAACATCAATTTCCTCTTTGATATATTAATTTGATAGAAAATTTTCCAGCATTTTAGGGACAAAATATTTCATCATGATTTCGTCCACATTCAGGTAAATTGGACATTACAAAAGAATGATTCAGTTTTTATTTATTGAATTCTTTGAGATCTTCAGTTTGTTGGAGCTGATGACTAAACCAGGATGAGTTTATGATTAAATGGAAAAAGTATTCAACTAAATTACAAGCTTTTTTTAATTTTGGATTCTTTTTAATTTTGGATTCTTCTAGTGAAAGTTTCCTTTAAATTATTAGATAAAACTTGATCAACATTGATTATTTTTGTTTTATAATTTTCTGTTTTTAATATTTACATTTTTCGTAATTTTTACTTTTTTTTTTGTTTTTTACTGCCAAAAAAAAAAGCAATGTTTATGGCACCAATAAAGATTGTGGAATGAGGTTTAGATTTATAGGTTAAATTTTTTGATCTTCTCCAAAGCCACTGAGTTTTCATATGTTAGTTAAAATATTTGAAGCATTTAACCAGTCTTTTCTGAGACAAAAATAATGTTAATTAAAATCTTGCAGTGGTCTCATATTTATCCATTCTTAAAAAGAGAAACAAAAAGTTTTATTACACAATTTTTAAAAAATTTTTTTTTGTTAGGGAATGTCTTTTTTTTTTTTTTTTTTTTTTTTTTTTTTTTCTCTCAAAATATTTAAACTTTAACTGTAGATTTGTTGGCATGTTGTAGGGAAAGCATGCTTCTTGTCAGCTGTGAACATTAACATCCTTGTGACAAGTGTTTGTGATTAGCTTTTTAGAGTCTTCATAACAAGCCTGGGGCAGGTTTTACTTGATGATCAAGGAAGATTGTAATGCACTTCTTGTTTTTTCCCTCTCCATGTGACTGCTGTTGGCAGAACTTTGTAAACATAGCTTCCTCTTCCACTGCATGTGGTAGCCACATTTGGCACATGCCACATGCGTGTTGCTTTAGGCTTAATATATATCAAATGTTTACAGGTTCTGTACGTCAAGTTTACATGGTATTGGTTATGTTAAAATGACTCATCTTCTTTCTTTCTGCCTTGGACTTGATTCAGTGAATTAGTTTTTTTTTTTTAAGAAAGTAAGGTCTTTTGTAATTTTTGAACACTCGATACTTAGGATAAATGCTTTATTATTTATTAGTCTAAAACTCAATAATGAAAATTAAAAACTGAGCGAACTGAAAATGGATATAGCAGTCATTTTGTTGATACAGTATGAGTTTTATCATTTTTAATTGCATGTCTTTTCATATTATGGGTGATCGTGGCTCTCCACAGATTGGTGAATTACCATGATTGCCTGTGTGAAATGTAATGGTTTTCTGTTGTTCCACAGTTTTTGCAGTCAGTGTAGTCCTTTTCTTAGATAAATTACCATCCAAGGTAATTAGTCACCCTCATTTTACTGTCCAGGGGTTGGACGACCCTCATTTTACTGTCCAGGGGTTGGACGACCCTCATTCTACCGTCCAGGGGTTGGGCGACCCTCATTCTACCGTCCAGGGGTTGGGCGACCCTCATTCTACCGTCCAGGGGTTGGGCGACCCTCATTCTACCGTCCAGGGGTTGGGCGACCCTCATTCTACCGTCCAGGGGTTGGGCGACCCTCATTCTACCGTCCAGGGGTTGGGCGACCTTTATTGTATCATACAGAATCCACCATGAATCACCCTCATTCCCTGTGTAATACTTTAGCATTTCACTCTGAAAACCTTTTCCCCACAAACAATTTGTGGAGAAGATTTTCACATAGATGCTTGCTTGGACACTTAAACTCTTCAAGAGTTCAAAAGCATCTCTTTGTCCTTGTGGGTGATGAATTATTTTCTACTCTACAACCCCTTCTCCAGTTCTAGGAATGACAGTAAACTGCATCTGGCAGCAAGGTCTCTGACTGGAAGGTTGTGAGGAGCATAGAACCACCTCTTAATTGCTGTGTTCTTATGTCCACCCTCACCCAGAGTGGTAGCACCTGTTAGGGTCCAAACACTATGAAAGTATAAAAATACACTTTTTGTAGAAGTGTATTCATAAAAATAGACTTTTATAGAAAAATATACATTTTTGAAGGAAAAATATTAGCAAGAATACATTTTTGAAAAAAAAAATTATTACCATAACACATTCTTGAAAGAAAAAGATTCTCAGCAAAACATTTTTGAATACAAAACTAGAAGACATCTTTCAGTTTTCTAAAATAAAAAAAAAATAAAAAAAATATTTACATTAATATTTAACTAAATCAACTTTCTCATCATACCTGAATATTTAAAAAGATATCTTAAAATCCCACATTTTTGGTATTAAAAACCCTCAGAGGTGTTGATATGCCATTAAACAAACCCTTCTCCACAGATGAAAGTTTGCAAGTTTTTTGCTATTCTGTTTCTGTTTCCATGGAAAGTGTTTGGGTGAGCCATATTCTTAAGATTCACTAATTCTTACCTTCATGGCTAAAACCTGCCTTGTCACACACATTGTGGTAAACTACTGTCATTTCATTCCTATTTCAATGGTGAGATGTAAGTTTCACTTGAGCAGCTTCTTCTCACTAACCACTGTTTTGGGGAACTGACTCCCAAAAGGATGCTTCCCTGATCACTCAGATCTTAATATGTTAAACCCAGGATTAATCATTATCTCACTCCATATATCCCCATAAACTGTGCATCTTACTCTGTTACCTTCTAGCTAGAATGTTTCTCGGTATTGTAAAAAATATAAATAATATTGTATTTATTATTGTAAAAAAAAAAAAAAAACATAAGTGCAGTATCTGTTATTATTTAGCCACCATATCCTCATAATCTTTACTTTCTCCATCTTCCTTTTATGTTTTTATGTTTGTATTATGCACTGCATTCAGTAACCCTCTACATTGGATGACTCTTGGTCCTTGTACAGTGTGAAGTCTTGAAAAAATAATAAAAACGGTTAAAGAGCTCAGTCTATCATTCTTTTTAACACATGTTCATGCCTTTCACTTTCTGCACTGATAATCATTACGCTATCCTTACACACTCACTGCTTGGGTAGATAAATTATGGGAGAATGATTTACCCATGTATTTACTTATCAGTCTTTGTACTGGTTACTGTCTTGGCATATGATTAATGAGAAAAGGTATGAATCTATCTCTTCTCCCCCACCCCCCAGTTGTGGGAAAATAGCTGGATAGACTGGGTTCTAAAGTCCTGGACGGAATCTGAATACAAAACCAGTTTCGAGAGGGATAATACCAAAATAAACTGGGTTATATAGCTTTAGTTGGAAATCAGTTTACTGCAGAAAAAACTGACAATCTGTTGCAGGAAAATCTCCTAGTGCTCTCTTCCAACATGCCTTTAGCCAACATAGAAGAGTTGTCTCGAAAAGTTAACAGTAACATCTTATTAATTTGCAACAATGTGGAGCAAGTGACTTTTTATATATATATAATGTAGTGCTAAGGTTGTTGATTATCAGTGGTTATTACTGATAAAATGTATTTTGGTTAGCAGGTTTTTTATCATAAAGTGCTCGATATCAGGGTGTACATAGCGCATTTATAGATACAAAGATTTTGCCTCTTTAATAGAGCAGATTTATGCCAACTTCAAAGTTTCACGAGGACACTGTTATGATGTTTTCAGGTCTGAGGGGGGTGAGAACATCATAAGTGTCCTCATGAAGCTTCGAAATTGGCATGAATCTACTCTATTAAAGAGGCAAAAATGTGTGTGTGTAATATACACACACACACCTCCACAAAAACGCAATACCTAAGACTTAAAGTTTTTTCTTTATCAAAAATTCATTCTTGAAAACTTTTAACTTTGAGCTAAGAGATTAATTTTACTATTTCCAATAACAAAATACTATGCTGTATTTTAAAAGTAATTTAAATTGATTGGAAAGAGTTATTGAAATTTTTAAGTTTTGAATTTAGCACCATTTTTTAGCAAATTGTTACAAAAATGTAAATCTCTTTATTTAAAAAAAATCTCTCAAAAATGAGATATTCTTTTCTGAAACTTTATTTGAGGAATATTAGCTGATTTAAAGTATAATTAATTTGATTTGAAAAAACTATTTACTATATCACAGAAATGCATTTTTTAACATGACGGTAGCTTGTTTATTTATGTTGACAGTTTTTTGACAGATTTTTATCTAATGTTGTTCCACAAGGGCTTAATTCATAAAAGAAGTAATTGAGGAATATAACACAAATATCTTTCTAAATATATAACATATAATAGAATATAACACAAATATCTTTCTAAATATATAACATAATATAACATAACACAAATATCTTTCTAAATATATAACATATAATATAACATATAATAGAATATAACACAAATATCTTTCTAAATACTCAGTAATCTTAAAAATTTTAAGAAAATATTCTCCATAATGTAATTGAACTTTTGAGAATTTTGGGTCTAATTTTACTGTATTTATTGCTGTTAATTTTCGATAATGTTTTGTATGAGGTGGGGATCTATCTATAAAAGTTGGCATCTTTATACACTTAGAAAAACAAATCAGAATTCTTTTTAAAATACTTGAGGTTACCAGATGGTAATAAGCTTTACAATATGTGATAAGTAAATATAGTTTTACTTAACACCAAAGAGTTACACCATTTAAAATTGAATTTTAAAAGATTTAAAAATATTATAAATTGTTCTAATTAAAATTTAGAGAAAATGAAAACAAGCCTTGTAAAAATTCATTTTCATTAAAAATTTTTTAAAGCGTTTTAAAGATTCTCTAATGAAATAATTTCTTATTTTTATTGCATTTTTTATTTTACAATTCAGAGCAAATTTTCGTTAAGACAGGGTCCGATTTTACAAAAAAAAAAAAAAATTTATGACTCAAATTGGCCGAAGAGTTCTGCTTTTGGCCAATACAGTCTTTAAAAATTATCACATTGAATTTCTTGAACTTTCATAAAATTAAGGGCTGGAACACATGTCAAAAAAATATTTTATCAAGATTTTAAAAAAAAAATATAGGTAGAATAATTTGATTCATTTTTGTGAATAAGTTTGGAAAATTTTATTAAAATCTGAAGATCGATTTTTGCAAAGATTTTTAAATTAATGTCTGATACTGCAAAAAAAGATGCTAAGATTTCCTATGCTAATTTATGATATATCCATTTATGCAAGAAAAACAAAATTCTAAAAGGGATTTAAAAATTTAACTAAATATTGGAAATATTCTTTGATGTTTCCTCAACGACGATTTAGATCATAAAACTGTTTTCATTAAATTTGGAGCATTTTTCATCACAATATAATTTTTTAGTGATTTTGTGTGTATGTATATATATATATATATATATATATAGTGCAATGTATAAATTGTTATTTTATATTAATTTTGTGTATGTACATTGATTGTTTTTTATTTTGTCAACTGCACATTATAGTAGAGTCAGTTGGGCACTGTCTATAAGAAAAAGAGAACCATGATGCAACTGTCAAAAATTTGGAAACAGTATGCAGTACTACTTGGCATTCATGCCATAAGCTCTAATACAAACATTTCAGGAGTGTTTGGATGTCAATCCAAGGACAGTGCAGAGAATTTGCAAAATGATGATTCTAATGTTTGGAGAGATCACTAGTGATGGCCATGTTATGCCTTCATTCGTCTTTCTAAAGAGCCTCAGACTTAAGACAGATGCCTACATCAAATGCCTTGAGGAGATAGTGCTGCCCTAGGTCAAGAGGGTGGCTGCTAGAATACCCTTTGTCCGCCCCATGCCACACACGCAAGAGAACCCAATCATGGCTGTCAGACAATTTCTGTATTTGTATCCCCCATTACATTCTAACTCCCTAAACTGCAAGCCTTTGAATATGTGCAGGGTGCAGATAAGTGAGATACCAACCAAACTCCTTGTAATCCCAAAGATGGACTGAAGGCAATCTGACCCATCAGATGAAATAAAGGGTCCATTTTAAAATTCCAACATATATCACCTGACGAAGGCTGGAGTGTACAATGACCGAAATGTTGTGAATATGATCATAAAGTTAAGGACAAAAGTCTAAATAATATAAATAGTTATAATATTTCATTTTAGAAATATAAATGTACTAGCAGTATAGCCTGGATTGCTTGGGTGTAATGAAAGCTTTAAAACTAATCCATGATCCTGGAGCTCAGACTCTTTGGACGTTGGCATGAAAGACTAAAAAGCAATAGTTGTTTCCAGTTAAAGCGAAAGCGTAGACTGAAAGAAAAATGAATAGCTGTCAGTCAAATTTTGAAGTTTGGTGAGAATCGGGTAAAAAGTGTGGATTTGTATAAAGGACATAAGGAAAAATAAAAAGGCACACACACAAACATCTTGCCTTTTTATATATATATATATATATACACACACACACACAATTGATGTTCTGCACTATTGTAAGAACTGCAACCTTGAAACTTCTGAATATTGTTTCTTATGTTGTTGTCTATGAGTGAATCAAATTTTAGAATTGGACCACTCCAATAACCCAATTTTTTTTCGATTATCGATATTTATTGAGGGTACCTCAACACAAAACCTAGCTAAGAACACTCACAGACGCTTATAGTGCAACTGTGTAAATGTTCAAGAAAATTGGTTGATCTGTTTCGGAGTCTATAGGTAACGAACAGACACACACACATACACAGTTCCATTTATGAAATAAGTTTAGATAAATGTTTGTTCTTTAATTAAAACATGTTTTGTAACTCCTCTTTCAAAAAATAGTTCATTTTTGTATACCAAACAGCTAATCCCAATAACTGAACCCAGTTTTAAATTAATAAGAAATCAATATCTTTTGATTCTGGCAATTTTTTTTTACATGTGAACTCTGTTTATTTAAGTGAATGCCAAGACTGCCCCCTAAAAAATCAGATAAGTCAAATAAAACATCTTGAAAATAAGTAAATTTACTTTGTATAATAGAAATTCATCCTTACAAGTAGATCACTCAACAAATATGTCAGAATCTTTGTTTACTTTGGGTAATGGACAAAATAAGACTGGATTTAAAATGTTGTGGAGGTTGTTTCAGGAATAAACAGGAAATTTCTTGGAGATGTGCCCATGCAAGAAATAGTGTTAGCTCTTGGATAAATGTTCTGTCATTTCTGCATGTTAGCAAACTATTGGCAAGTCTTCAAGAATCTTCTGGTTTTACTTCAATATGAATCTTTTCCTAGATTTTCAGAACTCGTCGTTGCAGAAAGAAGATTGGGTTGGTATTAAAGGAAAGCTAAAAGAGTGGAATGCTGGGAAGGAATCCTTGAAAGTGTAAGACATTTAACTGATTAGATCAAAAGCTTGTTTCAGAAAGGATATGTGTCAGTGTGTTTTGAAATACTTAATTTCCATCTTCACCTTGTCAAAGGTTACGTGCAAAGTATTATTAAATAGGAGTTGCCTACCTTTAATGTGAAAGAAAAAGCAATTATTTGTGATAAGCCTTTGTTTCTGGTGACAGGTTTAGAATTTGAATGCTTCTTAATGATTACCATTTTCACTTGATTTTGGAAAAAGTGTCTTGTGTTTTTTTAGGCTTTTAAATATTTCAAATTATTTCTTTATAACTTTGTGTTTAGTTTTCTTCCCTGCTATTATTTGTAGCAGTTAATTTCAAATAAAACTGAAATAATATTGAATCCATTGCTAGGTTGGCTATTAAGTCTATTCAGTGTGTCATGTGAGACGGTTTTTCTTCAGAACCTATCTTACATATCTGTAAGTCTACTATTTACCCATGCTTAGAATATTGCTGGCATATATGGTCCAGTGCCCTTGCTATTTACCTTAAAAAGCTCCTTGATAAAATCCAAAGAATCAGCAATATTATTGGTTCTAATCTGGCAGCTCAGCTTTAGTCACTTTTTTTTATAAAGACTTTCATGGTAATTGTTCAGATCAGCTCTTTGACATGATGCCTAAACTTTCTGAATTTGGTGTCAAGATGTCATCAATTTAAGGTTGAGCTTAAATTCTATGCTAAGTTTCTTTTTTCACACTTCTCACTTGTGGAACTCTCTTCCAGCTCCATGCTTTTTAGCCAACTTTCATCTAAAAAATTTAAATGCAGTGTCAATCACTCTTACTCTTTCCACTCATTATTAATGTTTCTGTTCTTAAGTCTCCCACATAAGTCATCTTTGTGATGTCATTTTTTTTTCATTGCATCATTGAATATAACAAACATTCTCAGCTGACATAAAATTGGAAAAACTGTATTGGATCCATTGATAGGTCAGCTGCTAAGAAATTTGGTTCTGTGTGTTGTGCAAGTCAATTTTTCTCTCCAGAATCTATCTTACATGTCTATAAACCTACCTTTCCTATGTCTCTCCTTCCCTCTATCCAACCCATGATCAACAAATTCTCCAAGCCTTCCTTCCTCATTACATGTCACATAAATGTCAGCTGTTTTTTTACTGATGTTAAGTATAAGTTTCCTTTTTGTGTTTATTCTTTCCAAAACCTTGTCCTTTTTTTTTTTTTTTTTTTTTTTTTCAGTGTTAATTCCTTTACTTTTATTGTTCTCTCTTTCTGTTTTTCTTTCTTCTACTTTTTTTTCCCACACTCTGTAACCCCTTGCAACTTAGTAGCTTTATTGCCTTGCTCAGGTTGAAATGATTAAAAAAAATATTGTGGCTTTGTGATGTTTGAATTTTTCAAATTTGGTTAATCAAATAAATAAACTCTTAGATTGCATTCGTGGTTCACTTTCAAAGACAGTATTTCTGAAGAACACTTGTAAATTCATAAAAAAGTGTCCTTGAGTTTCATAACATATTGGTTTTAAAAATATTAGGACTGGAGAGTATTTTTAATGTTTTATAAGACATTCAAAACCAAAATATATAAAAACGTGATGTTGTAAAAAGTTCAGTAAGGTCAAGGATAGAATAAAAAATCTCAGTAGATGAAAGAAAACATCTGGTTGGCCAATTTGATGTAGGATTTAAAGGACTTGGAATTTTGAATTCTCAAGAATTTTCTATTGACTTAACCTTTTATAGACTGTCTAGTTATGGCCTGCCATATATCAAATGTCAGCTTCCAAAGTGACCAAAACCAGATATTCATGCTTCTACCATAGGCCTGAGCATATCCCTTTCACTTTTTTTTTCTCCCAATCAAGGCAATAAAGCCAATAACACACAAAGGGGTGGACTGAATGCTAGAATAAGAAAAAAAAACTGTTTAGGAGAGAAAGCTATAAAAGAAAAAGTATTATGAAGTTTAGTTGAAAATTGACATTGGATTTAAATTTTTGAAGATCAAACTTGACTATGAAGCAAGGAGCTGGAAGAGTTCTACAAGTGAGAAGTATGACAAAAGAACTTTGCAGATTTTGCTTGAATGGAAGTTCCATGTGGTTGAGCGGTCTAAGACAAGTCGTATCTAATGAAGGTTTTCCCTGGGGATACAGGTTCAAATCCTGCCAAAGGATGCATATTTTCCTAACAAGATTTCTCGATTTTTTTTCAGGCCAGTAGATATAAATATTCTTTTTAATAATGCAAAAACCAGGGCATTTACTCAAATATGAGTATCCATTAAAAATAATATCTGAACAAATGAATATATGTGTGTGTGTGTGTGTGTGTGTGTATATATATATATATATATATATATATTAGAATAAGCTCCCAGCCCCACATTCACTTAAACATCATATCACCATAAATAAACTGTTTTCACCATTTAATTTCCATTTTAACTTTTCACTCGATGAGAAGCGCGCATAGCAGCTTTGAAACGCAAAAGTTTTTGTGTAGTGATACTGTGAATTTATAAACCATTGTAACAACTAGTACAATATATATATATATATATATATATATTTCATCAGTAATAACATTTTTGTCCCAATGAAGACCTTTTTAGAGAATGTAATGTTGATTCCAACTATATTTCATAAATAAAATACATATCTTCAAATATTCCTCATGTCCAAAGTGACATATTTGAGATATTGAAAATCATGTCTAAAATGCCTCTTGAAAACACTCTTAAAATCATCTGGCTAAATAGATAAATATAACTTATTTCTTGTGTGATTTTATGAATTCATATCATTTTCTATGAGAGGAATTTCAGCTTTAATTTTTGGAATATGAGTCTATCACTTTTCAGAAGAAAATGTAAAGCTGCTTTGAAATTGCTGCACTAAATGGAAGTAAATGACTTTGGTTTCAGTCTTATCAAAATCCGAAAATAACTGCGATTATTTTACATCTGCCTTAACCATTTTTGATGTGCTATTGTTGTCTCATTACCCATTCTGATTTACAACAATTATATTTTGTTTTGGTTTCTTTTCACTTACCAGATAAAAACGCTTTGTTTGCCGAAAGATAAAAGTAGTTTTACAAAACAATTTTAATCTGACAATCCAGTTTACTTTTGACATAAACAACAACCAAAAAAAAAAGGTATACCAAAACTTGAGTAAATGGTTTATAATTGTTGCATTTAGAAACAAAAACCTTTACATTCTATGAAAGTATCCAATGTAGAGGCTAGACTTTAATCTTTTTTGATAAGATAAAAAAAAAAGAAATCCATTAAGCATTGCCTTGTTTTGTGATAGTGTGTGATCTTGTTGAATCATTTAATCAGAATAACAATTTGTGTACAGAGTGGATGTGCAGGTGATGTAATGGTTAGAGGCTTGGAATGAGAAACCAGCAAGCAAAGTTCAAATTCCAGTAAAGATCAATATGTTCAATTTTCCTGCAAATACTTTTTTGAATGGTCTAAATCCATCTCTTCTTCCCTTTGCGATGAGTTAAATAGCAAGACAAATGGAACTGGAAACGAGTAGAAGGGAAGAACAACTCTAAATATTATAACAATATGTAATTGAACTCTAACAAAGATCCACTTGGCATAGTTGCAGTATAAAACATAAGTTAGCTTTGTTGGTGTTTACAAGCACAAATGGGCTTGAATAGACAGGTGTGCCAGGTAATGAGTAGCCATGCTGAAACTGAATTTGCAGTGTGCCTTCAAGTTGAAACAACGTCATACATGCTTTGGGCGATCATGTCTTAAAAGAGACATGACTGACTGGGTAGAAGATTATTCTGCAGTAGGTTACCATTACTTTCTGTGGTAGACTGGTTGCCAGCCAAGGTTATAAAACCAAGTCTGTCCTGTTATGTAACTCATAGCTACAGGGAGAAGAGACGTATGATATTATTAAGCTGTAATTAGTGGGGGATCAGTTAATTACTTCATGACAATAGAAACCGATCCCCCACTTTATAACCAGTAGAAGCTTTAATCATTATTTCAGCTATTATATTTAGTCAGTCAGTTAAGTGCCATACATGATACACGCTTTGGGTGATCTTGCCTCGAAAGAGACATGACTGACTGGGCAGAAGGTTATCCTGCAGTAGGTTGCCATTGCTTTTTGCCAAGGCTATAGAACCCAATCTGTCCTATTATTTAAATTATAACCGGAGGGAAGAGATGGATTAATACCTTTCCCAAGGGTATTTGTGCATAAGTGAATGCAAGGAATTCAAACTTGGCACCTCGATCTCTCATTCTGAGTTAATATCCACTGCACCACAACACAGACATTTATAGTTCGGAAGCTAAAAGATGTGTTTTCCAGAGTATTTCATAGGAGGAGGCTGAAAAATGTAAATGATAGATTTTCTTACATGCTCTCTTGCAAATGCGGTTGTATATGGTCTGAAAATGTATCTATTTATTTAAGGTCCTCCACAAACAACTAGGACATCTAATTATAATCTGAATACTCATATTCTGGGCAGGGTTAATTTTTATGTGTGGGTCCTGAAAAGTTTTGTGTGGAACCAAAAATAATGACCTTGACCCTAAAATTATGTGCCATTCTATATTTTCAATACAATTGCCACCTCTTTTTTCAAATGACTTTAACACCATTCCCAACACAGAAAAAGCAAGATACTTGGTTATTGAAATGCTGATTTTGCGAATTAGATTTAGCACCTCTACATATTATTTCCCATCTTTCATCTGCCACTCGATTTAACTAAAGATAGCTTGGAGTTTCAGTTTTTCACCAATTCTGTGTTTTTATCACCAAATTTTTTTCTTGTCTTTCAAACTATTTTTTATTTTATTTTATTTTTTTTTTAAATAAAAGGATTTTATTTTGTATAAACCGGTATATTTTATCCCTGATTCACAAAACATTTGCAAACAAAATGTCTGTTTATCAAATATCTCTGTCTAAATCTGAGGTAGGCTTCTGAAATATTTTCTGCTTGATTTAGAAAAAAAAAAAAAAAAAAAATAATAATATTGTCCCTGGACCATGAAACAAATGGTATTCTGCATATTCAACTTTCAGTTCAACACACTTCTTTATCCATTAGAAAAAGAAAAGTTTGGTCATGGATACATTGATTTTGGGGAGTGGATTAAGCTGAAAACTTTTAAGCACCCTCTTGCTCATAAATTTCTTAATATTTTTTTTTTTTTTTGCATTTCCTTCAAATGAAAATAAAATTTCATTCTTATTTAAAATGAAATATGAGAATTAATTCTATACAAACACAGCCTCACGTCAAAATACACATGTTAATTTTTTTTTATTTACATTGTGTGTGTGTGATAACTGGATTCCAAAGCATTCGTTGTCTAGGAATCTGTCTGTTAGTTCCTGCAGATGGAAATGATCAAAAGATTATGTAAGGATTCATCCACACTATGTAAAATTGACAATCCCAATTGGGAAATGATGTGTGTAGTAACTACCATCACTTTCAAGTCAATGGGAATAACTGAGCTCAGAAAAAACAAGAGGGCAACGATATTAATCCAGTTTAAGTGCGCGGACAAATCTGTCAGATACTGACCTAACCCATCATTGGCATTCTTTGACAACAATCAGCTGACTTGTCAGGTGTGTAGAAAAGTCTGCAAATGTCAATCTAGCCTTACAAAGCACCTGAAGGTGTATCCATGACCCTGATGAAGGCTAATGTTTGCTCTGACTGTGCAAATATATGTCAGTCACCTGGATAATTTCAAAGGTTCCTGCCAGTCTTGCAACCAACAATAACAAATTATGTCACACAATCAATGATGGTTTATTCACACACACACACACACACAATAACTAAAGTGTGTTTGCATATATTCACTGCTGTACAAAAGTGAAACCGTAAAATAATATTTTCAAAAAACTCTCTTTTTTTACCAGATAATCAACAAACTTTAATTAAACTATATATTCCTGAAGAAAAACTTTTACTAAACAACCACTTTCAAAAAGTTTTATCAAAATGGAATAAAAAATTAAGATGTGCAAAAATATGTGCACACTTATGTTTGCAGTCTGTATTTTTATAGTATTTACATTGTTCGAACTGTTGTCCTCATCTTTATTGCAATGTTTAAGCTTTGTCCATTGGATGCTCTAGCCTTCTTCAGTTGCTAGGAGTTTCAAACAGAACCCCTTCTTTTCACTGGCGTATGTCATTCTCATTCCCTGTGCAGTGTTACTTCTGGTACCCATGTAACTATTTCTGTAAGTTATTTGTTCACTACTGCTGTAGCTTGGTATTGAACTCACAACTCTTTGGGTCAAGTCATTGGAACTAACCAACACCTGTATTCACTGGGTCATGTCATAAACATGACAAGAAACATGAAAACAACAGTCCAAACACTGTAAATAATGTTAATACTACCTCATCTCAAAAATATTGACAAACTCTGTATTTTTGCTTTACATGGTTGCCAGTTCAGATAATTTTTTTTGTGCATATGTAAGAATCAAAATGACATGTGTTTATTTTTTGGTAAGCTATGTATACTGTAGTCAACCAATAGAACTCATTATATAAGGAAAAGAGGTGCAGCTAGAGACTAAGTTGAAAAAATGATTTATACCAAGATTAAAAGAACCTCTGAAAACTTTAAAAAATTCGTTGTTGAAGCCTATAATGATGGAGACGGCTATAAAAAGCTATCAAAATGATTTTGAGTCTTCACCATGTGATAAATTTATTTATAAATGGAAGGACATTGGTATGACGACATATCAGTCAAGAAATGGCCATCTACGAAAAATAACTGCAAGATCAAGTAGAATCTGGTTCTGCAAGCCCAGGTGGATCCTGCTGTGACCCCCATACAATGATTCCTTTTTATTTATTTATTTTTAGTTATTTGTATTTTGCTTTCATTTACAAATATTAAGTTTGTCCTGGGCATGACAAACCTCTGGCAGCAAGGTTTCTGATCAGATGGTTTTGGAAAGCTTGGAACTACCTCTTACTTGTTGTTCCCTTGACGTATGGTGGTAGCACCTATTAGGGTCCCAGCTATGATAAATAGTGACCCCTCCCCACAAAAAATGGGCTCAAAATATGAAAATATAAAAACGTTACAAAAAATTACCATCAATACATTTTCATTGTAAAAAAGAAAAAAAAAAGAAAAAAGAGAATTACCAGCAATACATTACTTGTTGAGGCAGGGAGAAGTTACCAGCCATATATTTTTCGGAAAAAATTACTTATGCAAAGAGAATAAAATTTTGGTATTAAATGACCCATAAGAAGTTGATATGCCATGAAACAACCAAACCAATGTCAAGTTTGAAACTTGTTTCATTGATAACCGTCTATTATTCTAAAATAGGAAAAAGGGATCTATGAATATTAAATTTTTAAAAACTTATTTTTTTTATGAGTGGACCAGTTAAAGTCCAAGTCTAAACCACTGCCTTTGATATTTATGAAAGAATGTTGATCAGCATAATTTATGAAAGAATGTTGATCCGCATAATTTATGAAAGAATGTTGATCCGCATAATTTATGAAAGAATGTTGATCCGCATAATTTATGAAAGAATGTTGATCCGCATAATTTATGAAAGAATGTTGATCCGCATAATTTATGAAAGAATGTTGATCCGCATAATTTATGAAAGAATGTTGATCCGCATAATTTATGAAAGAATGTTGATCCGCATAATTTATGAAAGAATGTTGATCCGCATAATTTATGAAAGAATGTTGATCCGCATAATTTATGAAAGAATGTTGATCCGCATAATTTATGAAAGAATGTTGATCCGCATAATTTATGAAAGAATGTTGATCCGCATAATTTATGAAAGAATGTTGATCCGCATAATTTATGAAAGAATGTTGATCCGCATAATTTATGAAAGAATGTTGATCCGCATAATTTATGAAAGAATGTTGATCCGCATAATTTACATTCATAATATTGTTTACCCCATTCTTGCAACAGAAAGGTCATGTGCTGTTCCAGCAGAATAATGTGCACTCACAAGATGCCTATGTTACTCAACATGTTTTGCACTATGTTTGTCAATTCTTTTGGTTGGTATGATTAACATACCTGTATACCATTGAACATGTATGGGACATCATGTATTGTATAAATAAGTACAACTATCATGGAATGATGCACATGGTCCAAGGGATAAACTGTTGTCTAAATTAAATAAAAATTGAAATAACACTTAAATCTCATTTTAACAGATAAATTTACCAGAATTACACAAAAATATCTTGAAATACTAAAGAGTAAATTTATTCAACAAAAATCAGTATTGGTTTCAACCACAGCCCCCAGACGAGTTCAGAAGTTCCTACAACTCTTCTGGACAGTCTCTTTGTTGAAATTAGTGATTGCTGCCATAATCATTAACTTCAGTTCATCTTTGGAATTAGAAGCAGTTTGTTGGTCTCTTTCTCAACTGCACCCTGCATATAATAATCAAGGGGGTATCAGTTTGGGGAGTTAGGTGGCCAGATGTAAGGGTTGATGTGATTGCCAAAATCGTCTCATGTATATGACTGGGTTTTACTAGTGTGGCATGGTGCAGAATCCTGTTACCAGACATAGGATTTTCTTGCAGCCACCCTCTTGACCCAAGACAGCACTACTTCTTGAAGGCATTTGATATAACCCACCATGTTGAGTTCGTGTAGGACAATGAATAGAGGCATAATGTCACCATCACTAGTTATCGCTCAGAAGCTGACTGGATATATCATCCAACTCTTTCTGAATCCTCTGCTCTGTTCTCAAATTGGCACTGAAATGTTTGTATTGAAGCTTCCACCGTGAATGCTAAGCAGTACAGCATGTTTTCCTGATGGCTACAACCTCCAGGAATTTAAATGCAATGTCAATACTCATCTCTTAACCACTTGACTTCAGTTCTTTCTACACCACCCTGTATATCCTTTCCTTTCTCTCTACCTTTGCAACTGTTATCACACTTGTATTCCCATCCTTCTCTGGCTCCTTCTTCTGCCCAGTCAGTCATGTCTCTTTCGAGACATGATCACCCAAAGCATGTATCACGTATGGCACTTAACTGACTTAGCATTAGATGCCTAAGTAATTTAATGGTTTATGGTTAGAATGATGAATTGGTGAGCCATGGTTGAATTCTGGTCAAATATGTTCAACTCCCTTTCACAGATACTCTTGGGAAAGATAAAAATCCCTCCTTCAGTTATAATGTAAAGCAGTTGTGTGTCTTTGGCTGTGGTTGGCAACAAGTCTAGGAAAAGGATATTTATGAATTCAAAACCCAGATCCCTGAAGCTATACAAAATTATTAGACATAGGGTGTGGATACTGGGTTTGTTAAACGAAAGCAGATTCCAAAATCTACGGATGATGCCATTGTAGGATAATTATCCAAAATTCTGTTGGCAGCAATTGGAATTGAGGCATTTCTTTTTCTTTTTCTGGTTAACTAAAGAGCAGATTTAAATAGCTGTTTCCTCTGTAATAATGACATAACAATGATTTTTGGACTGGAGTCAAACATTACTTCCTATAAAACTCCTCTTCATTTAATCATCTAAAAAAATGTTGCTCTGTCTTAAAAGAAAAGAAGTATAAATTTACCTGTCTTCTTATTTTATACACATGCCTTCCGTGTGTCTATTTTCATTTCTTTTGAGTCACTTGCACTGAATGGAGATTCATTTTTCTGCATTTCTCTTTAGCATCTCCTTTCATACTGACAGATTTCCTGCTACTCTTTCCTGTTTTTCTTCCATCCCCCTTAGTGAATCCCCATTCCAGAATTAGTTTTATTAATCTCTTTTATATATAGATTGCTTCCAGGTTTGTTATGGCTAAGAAAAAGAAACCATAAAAACTTAAATGGGAAATTATTATTATTATTATTATTATTTTTTTTTTGTTTTTTGTTTGAAGCTAAACTGTAAAAAATTAGGTGGGAAATTATTATAATATATTTTTTTTTCTTCAGATCAACTGTAAAAATTCAAGTGGGAAATTATATATATATATATATATATATATATTGTTTTTTTTTCTTTAAGCTAAACTGTAAAAAATTAGGTGGGAAATTATTATAGTATTTTTCTTTTCTTCAGATCAACTGTAAAAATTCAGGTGGGATATATATATATATATATATATATATATATATATATATATATATATATATATATTATTGTTTTTTCTTTAAGCTAAACTAAAAAATTAGGTGGGGAATTATTATAATATACAAATTTTTTTTCCTTAAGCTCAACTGTAAAATTTCAGGTGGGAAATTATTATAAATATATAGTTTTTACTTAAGCTGAACTGTAAAAATTTGTGTGTGAAATTATTAAAATATTTTTTTTTCTTTACCTCAACTGTAAAAATTCAGGTGGGAAATTATTATATATATTTCTTTTTCTTAAGCTGAACTGTAAAACCTTAGGTGGGAAATTATTATGATATATTTTTTCTTAAGCTCAACTGTAAAAACTCAGATGGGAAACACACACACACACACATATATATATAAATATATATTTGTTTTTTCTTAAGCTGAACTGTAAAAATTTGGGTAGGAAATTATTATTATTTTTTATTTGTTACTAGTTTTGTTTCCTTTTTTAATATTCTGATGAATGTTAATTCTTAAGTTAATAAAATGATTGTGTAAGCTTATGGCGTGTTCCACAACAAAAAAAATATTTGTAAAACTTTATATATCTCATTAGATATTTGAGCTTAAAAACTTCAACAAAATATTGCAATGACCATCTTAAATTTGTATGCTAGTCATAAATGAAAAATTCTGAAAGTAACAACTTTTTTATTTCACTGAAACAACTGCTAAAAACTGCCATCTTTCTTTTGTTAAATATTTCCATCTTTACTTCTTTCATTCATTCATTTTCTGACTGAATCCAAGTCATGTCTTTTCTCTCTTTCTATGCGGTCAAAAGGAATAGTCCATTATTCATCAAGTATTGGTCTGGTATTACTGTCAAGAGAATGAAAGAAAGGAGGGACAAGTAAAATTATAATAGGATATTATTATTTTTCGATTTATTTATTTATTTTAGAAGTAAAAAAATTCATTAATATATATGAAAGCTGAAATTTTATTATTTATTTTTTGAGTTTTTTAGTTTTAAATTTTTTTCTTTTGTTTTTAAGTTTTTGTTAAAAAGCTTTTCTGTTTTTGTTTTCATTCTCTTTTCATGTTTATTTCTATTCATTGTTATTTTTTGGAGATAAGAGGTAAAAACTTAGCAAATTATTTTTATTTGTTATGAATGAAAATCAGAATAAAAATTAAAGAAAAAAAGGGAAAAGCTTTTAACAAACTTAAAAATAAATTTGAAGTAAAAAAAAAAAAAAGATCAGGTTTCATTTACATTATTTACCTCATTTATATATGGACTATTGCCTTGACCTTATCACAATGTTTCAGCTGCTATGACTACCAGCCTTCTTCAGGTGTATACTGATCTGTGTAAACTGCAGAAAATTTTGAACCGAACCCTTTATTTAATCTACACAAGTAGACTGAGTATATCTACAGATAGCTGCTCTAATTATTTTTTAATTAATACTATTCAGTAATTGCTTGCCTATTTCCACTGACTGAAAGTACACACTGCTTGACCCAGGGATTGAACATGGTGGTAGAAATGCAGAGTAGGGCTGCCAATGGCAAGTGCCAAGCTCATTTGGAGCAGACAGTGAGTGACAACCTTCAATCCAAGATACTAAGTTCCGTCCAAGGCTAAATACTGGGATATGTCTGATAGTTGACAAGTACTGTAAGAGGAAAGTTGAAAAAATTAAAGAACTCAGAAGTGACTCTTCAGGCTTACATATGATCAGCTGTTTCTTCTCCAAGTGCGCTCTTGGCCAAGTGTCTGCAGTGGTATGTTCACTTTGGAAAAAATTAGATCTGCAACAAGAGGATAGCAGCATGACTAAATGGCATCTCTTTGACCAACAGGAGAGGGCACTCTTATCAGAAGTGGTAAGCAAGCCTATCTGCATTTAATTCTCCTTACAAACTCACATCAACTATGTTGCCAAATTCCCAAGCCAATGCTTTGATCCATTAGGCTGTTGTTCCACATTTACTTTTGTAATGGTGAAACAAAGCTATTCCTCAGGTAATGGACTCTCCCTCCTATATTAATAAGAGTTAACTTCCTGTTAACTTGAGAAGTTCTTGGGAGTTCTTAGTTCTAGAGAGTTCTTTAGAGTTCAGTAGAACTACTAGGCAGTTGATATTAGTCGGCATTTAGCTGAATACTAAGGAGTCAGCTTACAGTGGAAGATTACCAAGTTTCTAACATTTTGGGTGTGTTAAGTTGATTAGCAACCGGCACAGCACGATTATAACTTTCAAAACTACTCCACAACAACTTTGATGGGTTATTTTTTTTTTTTTTTTTTTTTTAAGTCTGAGCTTTAAAAAAAAAATTAACATGATAAATAAATAAAGACAATAATAAAGACAATTGTGGAATTCAAATGTGTTCTTGTTCAATGATCCGAGCAACCTGCAATGGGAGAATAAGATATTTTTTTTTATTCTTTCAATGTCACCTCCAGATTATTGAAAATTGAATCTTAATTTTTAACCTGAAAACTTATTTGATCTAAACTCAACACTCGGTCTGTATATTATGGTGACTTTTTTTTTTACTAATCATAGTTTACATGTGGCATAAAACCTAAAGTATAGGGCACTCAGTGAGGATCGAATCTGCTATTCAGTCATAACTGATCTGTCAAGACAATCTTGCTAACCATTACATGATGTCAAAGTGCCCAAGACATTACATCAATTTACTAAACAGAGCTCAGATGTGGTACAAGGTCAAAAGTATGGAGCACTCAATGAAAATCAGTCATTACTCAGTTGTGATTAATCTATCAAGACAAGCTTGTCAATGATTATACAACATTGAAGTGACCAAAATATACACTAACAACCATAATTATTAGGCCATCTCAGTTAAAAAAAAAAAAAATAATAATGTATTTCATCCTATTTTTAGTATTTATTACCAAGTGGATAATTCTAAATGAAAATAGAATGGTTCTTTTGTTATTATTACTTTGCAAAATTTTACAAGGCAGCCAAGAAGCCTTTGCTTTGGCCAGCCAATAAGAAGAGACTAGCATGGGGAAGAGAGCACAAAAACTGGACACCAGAACAGTTCATTTGATGCACATGTTATTGTGCAGTATTAACAAAAGAACCATTTTATTTTCATTTAGAATTATCCACTTGACAATAAATACTAAAAATAGTATGAAATACATCTTTTTCTTAAAAAAAAAATTGGGGTCACCTAATAATTATGGCTGGTTGCACGTGTGTATATGTGTGTGTGTGTGTGTATATATATATATATATATATATATATATATATAGCAAGTCTACAGGGTGCGATGGGTAAATTGTCGCTATTTGCCTTGTAAAATTTTGCAAAGTAATAATAAAAAAAGAACCATTCTGTTTTCATTTAGAATTATCTACTTGGCAATAAATACTTAAAATAGTATGAAATATATAGTTTTACAAAAAAAAAAAAATAAAACTGGGGTGGTCTAATAATTATGGCCGGTAGTGATGTGTGTTGTGGTGCTGTGGATATCTACACGGAATGACAAAAATCAGCGAGCCAAGTTTGAAATCCAGTTGAATTTTTTACGCACATATACCCTTGGGAAAGGTATTAATCCATCTCTTCCCTCCAGTTATGGGTTAAATAATAGGATAAGATTGGGTTTTATATCTTTGGCTGGCAGCCTACTGCGGGATAATCTTCTGCCTAGTCAGTCATGTCTTTTCTGAGACATGATCGCCCAAAGGATGCATCACATATGGTACTTAACTGAGTGTAGTTATCATAAAAATAAGTACAATTTTGACAAATAATTGTAAGCTTGGAACACACTTTCATTCTTTCTACAAATTTCTCATATTAAAATAGTTAATATATTGAATACATAAAAATAATAATAGCACGGTATGAGACAATTGTGAAATACGAACATGATCTCATTCAATGATAATAATTACCTGCAATGAGATGACAAGTCTTTATTCTTTGAATTAAGATGTCACTTGTGGATTATTGAATGCAGGAATTTAAAAAAATTTTCAACCTGGACATTATTTGATCTAAATTCAAAATTCAGTCTGTATTGAAAATAAGGGGGTGCAAAATGGTATGGAATTAAAGTCTGTTATTGTCCAATAATAAATTTTTTGTCTATATTTCTAAAATGAAATATTGTAATTATTTACCTAGTTCGAACTGTTGTCCTCATCTTAATTGCTATATTCACAATGTTTCGGTCATTGTACAATCCAGCCTTCTTCAGATGATTAGGATTTTGAACTGATCACTTTATTTCATCCACCAAGGTAGATTGTTTTAGTTCCACATGCAATGCTCTTCTGGCTGTGTATCAGTATCACTTATTTTAATTCATCTCTCGAAGTTTTTGTTTACCGCTGCTGTAGCCAGGTATTGAACTCACAACTTCTTGGGTCAAATCACAGGATAAAATGTACAATGGCTGAAATGTTGCACAAATGGCAAAAAAGATGAGGGCAACAGTTTGAACAATGTAAATGGTGTAAATAATAATTTTCATTTTTTACAGCAGAAATATTTAAAAAATGTTAGTAATTTGCCTCTTCTCGTATTTTGATTTTCCTTTTTCATTTTTCGGATTTTCCTTTTTTGTCCCATTCAGGATTGGCCATCTTTGCCGACATTAAAGTTTTTGGTCATGTTGTTACACATCTTGAGTGTATTTTTCTAAGCGCTGCCAATCTTGGTCCTGGGCATGATGGTAAACTGTATCCAGCAGCAAGGCTTCTGATTGGAAGGTTGTAAGGAGCATGGAACCACCTCTTAATTGCTGTTGTCCCCAGGTCCACCTTAACCTAGAGTGATAGCACCTGTTAGGGTCCCAGCTATGGGTAAATAATTAAAAGTATAAAAATAGACTTTTATGGAAATATATACATAAAAATAGACTTTTATAGAAAAATATACACTTTTAAAGGAAAAATATTACCAACAATACATTTTTGAAGAAAAAAAATTATTCTCAGCAAAACATTTTGAAATACAAGACTAGAAGACATTTTTGGTTTTCTAAAATAAAAAAAAAATCATTAAAATCTAAATTAACCTTCTCACTATAATTGAATATTAAAAATATCTTTAAAGCCCCACCTTTTTGGCATTAAATAACCCACAGAGGTTGATATGCCATCAAACAGGAAACTCAAGCTGCCAATCTTGCTCGTATCTGATTTCATCATTTTTGATTGTTTACCTGAATTTTGGCAAAACAGTTTTGTTTTTTTTCTTCTGATATCCTAACCAATCCCTCTTAGTGTTTTTTCAGTCTTATTTGTCAGAGAATTCACGGTAATATCTGGGGGCGTCAAATGATTTTTTCGTTAACTGTATCAGTCATAGAACACCACGCTCAAGCAAAACGCATTCCTTATTTGTTTTTTTGTTTCTCATCACAGTATTTCTTGGCTTTCAATTTTTGCCTCTCAACCTTAGGATATATAAATGGCATCTTTCTCTTTCTTTTATACATGAAAATTAACTAAAATGTGTGTGTGTGTGTGTGTGTGTGTGTATATATATATATATAATATATTGACCTTCTCACTATGACTGAATATTAAAAAAATACCTTTAAAACTTCACCTTTTATTTATTTATTTATTTATTTTTATATATTTTTATATATATATATATATATATATATATATATATATATTCATATAGATAGGTGTGAGTTTGTAACTCTGGGTTTCATGCTTTTGCGATTGTCAGTTTGTCTGACGATCACAAAAGCGTGAAACCCAGGGTTACAAACTCACACCGATCTATATGAATATGTCTGCTCTATCACTGATATTGAGCGCTTTTAAATAAGTACCACGCATATATAATATGTAAACAATATAATATATATAACAAATTGCATATATATATATATATACTTTTCACACACACACATATATATATACACATTTTAGTTAATTTTCGTGTGTGTGTATATATATATATATATATATATATATATATATATAGACAAGCACATGATACATAAGCAATAGGTGCTGAAAAATTATTGGCCTAGCCCACACTCTAATATCTGAATGTGAGCAATTGATCAGACATGAGAATTTATGTTGGAATTCTTGGGTAGGTCAAGAACTCTTATAACACACACACACACACACACACACACACACACAGAGGCTTATATTCCATGGAAACTGAATGACCTACTTGAAACAGAAATCACGATTTTGAAATTTTTTTTTGACAGATTTGCCAAAATTTGCTACTATATTTGCTCTCCATAACTTACTCATCTGACAGACTTCAATGATAAAAATTCAGTATTAAATTTACACAGTATTTAAAAACCAATATTCACAAAGTTTGCTTGATTTAATAAAAAAAAAAAAAAGTCGTGGTAGTGGGTAGCAGAAATTTTGTCTTTTTGTTTAATACTCTTTCCTTTCATACATGATGACGGAGGTGGGGGATTAAATTTGTCATTTCAGAAGCCAAATTTTGCTAAGACTTTTTTTCCAAAAGTTATTTAATCATTTCAATAAAATGACCAAATGATAATATAGCTTTTTATTACTAGATGAATTTGTGGTATGACTTTTTGGTAGGTTTTGCCACTTTCACTTTATTTTTATTTTTTGGGGGGGATTGTAAAAAGCCATGTCTGGTACAAGGCCAATTTACAAACATCGCTGACAATCTTCACAACTTAAGGTTATCTGAAATCATCAGAAGGTTGACGGTTAGAAGAATAAAAGTATTTTGTTTGTAAAATAAGTAGAATTTTATTAGCAGAACAGAATAATATCAATTTGTAGGAGTTAAATGTTCAATGAGAAAATGTAGTAAGTACTGTTCTAGTTGTAAGTAGCAGTTTGTTTTTATGCAGAATTAACAGGGTACTAATAAGGTCTGCGTTCCTTTCCTTTTGTTCATGGCCGGTGTGAAAGTGAAAAGAAGTTAAAGCAATAAAGGAAAATAGTACTTAACCTGACATTAATTTTTAGGAGTCAGTTGAAGTGTCATGTTGTTATGGTTGTCTTCTTTGTTAATGGTGAGAATGGTGAGGATGCAGAAGAAGAGGTAAAGGAAAATAGCACATGAAAGGGAGAATTTAATGTGTGCCAGGGCTTTATGTACAGGTCAGTAGCTTGACGTTTTTTTTTTTTTTGTCACATCT
This sequence comes from Ascarosepion bandense, assembly GCA_037127315.1. Classification (NCBI taxonomy): domain Eukaryota; kingdom Metazoa; phylum Mollusca; class Cephalopoda; order Sepiida; family Sepiidae; genus Ascarosepion; species Ascarosepion bandense. The sequence goes on from JBBBDQ010000942.1 coordinate 3,224,064, forward strand.
TGATGGTCTCTCAATCTTGCTTCTATCTCTGATTGATTCAACTTTTTTTCTGTTTTTATAGCTAAAGACTTTTTCCTGTTGTTAACTTCTCTCTCAGTTTTGCAAATTGCTTCCTTTCATTAGTTAGTAAATTTATTTAACATTGAATTGCAAAATTCGGCTTCATCTTTTTCCTTCAGTATGGGGTCAATCCTTTTTCGTATTGGTCAAGATTAGGATTTCATACAGGATTGTGAATTTTGTAAGAAGTGAAGAGAATAGTTACTTTTAATTCTGTATTCACCACAAATTCTTTGCAAAGGTTGTCCCAGAAACTCATCAAGTTGGATTAAGGGCTGAAGTACGAGGTATGAAACTCTATCAACTTAAACAATGGATGGGTATTCCAGTTATTAAATAAGAAAAATTTTCCATTTTCTTTTTATAACATTTAGATATTGTTACACTTTCTCATCAAGTAATATAATGAAACAAAAACAGAAATCTATACTGAAAACAGAAGATCTTGAATTCCCTAAAAAATTGAAACAGAAAATTTGTCCTTCTATATCTAAAGTGTGTGTGTGTGTGTGTGTGTATATATATATATATATATATATATAAGTTAGATATTATGCTATTCCCAAACAAAAACGAGCTGTTGAATGAAAGAACGGAAATTATGACTAATTGTAACCATACTAAAAAATACCTCTTAGGTTCATACAACCATGGGTGAAAATGCCAGAATTCATTTTAATTTTAAAAATTACACATTCTAAAATTCCCTGCCATGTGTGTGGTCTTTTTAAAAAAAAAAAAAAAAAACCTAAATGGTAAAATCAGTTATTAAAAATCACCTGAAGAAACCACTCATGGTGGAAACCGAGGTCACATAATAACTTGTTTACAAATAGAAAATATTCAAAATTCATACAATATAATTGTATTGAACACTTTTTAATACAAATGTGCACTGGTCTAACCCTATTATGACTAAAAACTAAGTATTAAACAATCAACCTAATATATCCCGTGAGGGGATAATCAGGAAAAGAATAGTGCAAGAATAAGACTTAACACTGAAGATATATAAATAGGGATTTATTATGCCACAGTACAATAAACCAATAGACAATACCAGAACACCAAATAGTAACAGGTATAACAATCAAGTAGACAATGTCTCTGCCTAGGACGTATGCATTCGTCTAGTGAAGAATGCTTCCGTCTAGTGACGTATACTCTCATCTAATGACGATGACTCTATAGTTCGCTCTAGTCACAGTCTTTTATAGACCGGACCATACCCATTCCCGGGTATGACAGGATATTCCTCTACAACACAATAGATATAAACACAGCCTTGCATTACCAGAGGCAACAAAACAATTTTAGTAGCAAAGTTGTTTTTTTTCTGTAAAATTCTGTCCTAAATTGTTCTGATATTTGTCATTTGAATTTGCAGTGAGTGATTTTATTCCTATAACTATTTTTGACAAACAATTAATTCTTGAGTTTTTTTTTTTAATTATCTATATCTCTGTCTACCTTGCTCCCTCCCCAAACTGTCTACCTTTCCATCCATCTATCCCCACCCCTGTTACTTTTCATTGTTTCACATTTCCATCATTTTTCATTCAATTTCCAGCTCTTTTTTTTTAAATATCATTTCAATCAAGGTGGTTCCACTAATGATGTGCAGGGGGCTACATAAGAGAGTTAGTTTTAGGCAGGAGAAGCGTGAAGAGAAAGATAAACCAGCTCCGGGGTGGGCAACAGAAGGATATGAACACAGGAGTGAAGACAGTTGCAAAGGTAGAGAGAAAGGGAAAGAACCAAGATGCACGGGCTGATGTGGAAAGGGCTGGAGTTAAGTGGATAAGAGATGGGAATTGACATCTGGAGGTTGTAGCCGTCAGGAAAGCAAGTATATGGAAGAGAGTTCCACAGGCAGGAAGCGCAAGAAAAGAAGTTGCTGTGGTAGAATTCTCACCTGCATTAAAAGTTGATCTAACCGTAAAAGGGTGGGACCTTGTTGCCAGTCTGGTTGCCTTAGTAAATTCTTGTGGAGGGGGCACCAGTGACCTAAGTTCATCAGAGCAGAAGCCATGAAAATATTTATAGAAGAGACAGAGGGTGGCTGACAAGAAAGTGGCTGAAGTCGAGCTACCGGGTCGGGACCAATCACATTATTATCTTTCACTTTCTTTCGTAATAGACATAATATTATTTTATTAGACTTTCCTCGTCTAACTCACTGCTTGATGATGCCAGAGGTGATAAAATCACGAGAGCAGGAAATGTGGTTTTCCTATAAAACTATATGTCTTAAATTACTATGCCTTTTTGCTATATTAATTTGTATTGAGTGGTTTTTATTCTTAACTGTTTCTGAACGAATTAGTATGTTTTTTTCATTTTTTTTTTTTTTTTTTTGTTGACTTATATATGATATTATCATTCATTTCTTTTTGGAAACATTCATCATTCATTGACTGAGCAGCCAATGCTACTTTTGGTTGAAATAAAGCTTTCTATTAAAAGGTTTTTAGAAAAAGAGTTTTTCCAATTTCACTGTTACTGATGTTTGCAGTATTGATAGGGGATTCCTTAGCATTTTATTTGAAGATGTGTGAAACATCAACATCTTAATTATGCTATTATTTTCTCTTCATTACATTTACTACCCATTTTAAATGTTGTTTCTGAAAAATTGAGATATACATTAACGTCACTGACAAACAAGCATACACATCGCACCATTCAAGATTTTCTCACATACACATTTAAAAAATCATCCATCATTTTAATACACTTGACACGTGTATTATTACACACACATACATATAAACAGACAAGCATTTCTATACGTATATCGACTTTCATTTAAAATAATCGTCTATTACTTTATTAAGTCAGTCAGTTAAGTGCCATACGTGATACACAATTGGGTAATCATGTCTCAAAAGGAACATAACTGACTGGGCAGAAAATTATCCCGCAGTAGGTTGCCATTACTTTCTGCGGTAGACAAGTTACAAACCAAGGCTATAGAACCCAATCTATTTTATTATTTGACTCATAGCTAGAGGGGGAAGAGATGTATTATAGTAATAAGTGGGGGATCAGTTTATTACTTCATGACAATAGAAAACCGATCCCCCACTTTATGGCTAGTAGAAGCCTTAATCGTGATTTCAACTATTATATTCAGTCAGTCAGTTAAGTGCCATACGTGATACACGATTGGGTAATCATGTCTCAAAAGGGACATAACTGACTGGGCAGAAAATTATCCCGCAGTAGGTTGCCATTACTTTCTGCGGTAGACTGGTTGCCAACCAAAGCTATAGAACCCAGTCTGGCTTGTTATTTAACCCATAACTGGCGGTAAGAGATGGATTAATACCGTTTCCAAGGTATTTGAGTGTAAATGAATTCAAGGAATTCAACTGGAATTCAAACTCGGCTCCCTGATTTTTCATTTCGAGTTGATATCCACTGCACCACAACGTACATCCCATTTTGCTTTTAATATGACTAGTAAGAATCAAATCTTACTGACTAGTAAGAATCAAATCCCAAGCAACCTTCCAGTATACTGTCTCATTTTCTTTTTTAAATTTTCATCTTTTGTCTTTAACCAGCTCTCTGGAGAAGCGTTAATAAAAGTGAAACATGTTAGATTAAGACACATTTCTTACTTTGTTCTTTTTTTCTATCATCTTGTTGGATCCCTATATTCAACTCATGCATATATATATATATATATATATATATATATATATATATATTAAAGGATTTTTTTTATCCAGCTTATCATTATGATAAATATTATTTTTAGTTTGTACATGTATTTGAATTTGAGTTGCTATCCTAGTTTTTTATTTTATCAAACAATGAAATTAACAACTAAGAACTTCTACTAAAGAAAAATTCTGCTTCTGACTGGAATTGAACCTGTATCTCTTTTCTTCCTTCGGAGTATGAAACTGAAGTTAGCAGAAATATATTTGGAAATCACGATGAGAAAACATGATTCCTTTAAATTGGTTATTCCAATCTTGCCCTATCAGACTGGTTTCTGTGGCTGAACTGGTAGAAGCCCACTTTGACTCAGAAAGTGGTGTCCGTGATGTAAAAATGGATGTCTGTTCAATTCATGTTTCTTTTGTCAGAAATTTAGTTTTATACTAGCAGTTGTTTTTAAGTTCACTGTTTCATAAAAAACAAAAACAAGGATAGCAACTCGCACATGGGTATCCACTAAAAATAATGTTTATAGAAATATATTTGATATTATATCTTAACTTGAAGGTCCTCAAGTGGCATGGTTTCTGCTACTTAGAATAGTTTTTTGATAGTGCTCGTTTACAAGGTTTGCTTCAAGTCATTTTTCTATCACGTTGAATACACTGGTTCTTTTTCAATCACTGAAGTTAAGCAACATTGACCCTGGTCAGTACTTAGATGGGTGACAGCATGGGAATACCAGGTGCTGTAAGCATTTAGTGACAGATGTGTATTGTGCTGCAGTGGATATCGGCTCAGAAAGAGAAATCGGTGAGCCGAGTTCAAATTCCAGTCAAACACCCTGCATTCACTTAAGCACTGGTACCCTTGGGAAAGGTATTATCTGTCCCTTCCCTCTAGTTATGGGTTACATAACAAGGGTAGGATGTGGGGACCCTGCCCTTAAAAAAAACAAAAACAAATCCAATGAATCTTGATACTTGAAAAGATAAAAGTATTACTAGACACAAAACTTATATATAAAAACAAATTGTTGAAAGAAAAAGGTATTACCAACAATAAATAAAGTTTAGTTGTCAATAAATGACCCGGTGTATTCAACACGATATAGCCGTAGACTGCTAATCGACATGGCGTAACACGCCCTAAATGTTAGGAACTTGGTAATCTTCTACTGTAAGCTGACTTTTTAGTATTTGGCTGACTACCAACTAATATCAACTGCCTAGTAGTTCTACTGATCTCTAATAGAACTGTAAAGAACTCTCGAGAACTAAGAAATCCAATGAACTTCCCAAGAACTTCTCGAGTTAACTTCCTGTTAACTCTTATTAATATAGGAGGGAGAGTCCATTATCTGAGAAATAGGTGTGTTTCACCATAACAAATATTCATGGTGTCCACTCCAACTTCAGCAGCATAGATTCTTTTCTATTGGAACAGTTGCCAGATATTTTGCTTGTGGAACTCCCAGCTCAAGGCTTTCCAGCCATTTTTAATCTGCAAAAATTTAAATGTAATGTCAATCGCTGTCGATTGTCCTGATTTGGGCACGTAGACATAATGTAATGGTTTGTAAGCTTGTCTTGCTAGAACCTATTGTAACTGAGTAGTGAGTTGAATACTCACTGAGTACCCGTTACTTTTGGCCTTGTGCCACATCTAATCGGCACTTAGAAAATCAAGTCTGTTCTCCTGATTACTCTTATCTCTTATTCATTATTAATATTTGTTTCTGATTCTTCCACACCTTCTAACCCCTTGTGTCTTAGTGTTTTTTTTTCTGCCTTGCATGAGATGACACTGATTAAATGAAAAAAAAAATGTAAAAAAAATTCTATCTACTAAATTGACATGCTTTGACATAGTGTGGACATAGGAGTCAGCACTGCATGGTGACTGTCAGTTTTATACCACAATGCAATCTTCAGAAGAAATCATTGAGTTTGAGTTTTATTTAACAGCATATCAACCTCAGTGAGTTATTTACTGTAAAAAAGATGGAATTTTATGGTATTTGTTTTTTTTTTTTTGTTGTTTGGTTATACTTGATTTAGTCAGATTTTAATGAAATTTTTTTTGTTTTCATTCTTTTTATTTTAGAAAACTGTAAATGTTTTCTAGTTTTGTATTCAAAAATGTTTTACTGAGAATAATTTTTTTCCTTCAAAAATGTGTTAAGATAATAATTTTTTCTTCAGAAATGTATATTTTTCCATAAAAGTTTATTTTTATGTATATATTTCTATAAAAATTTATTCTTATACTTTTGGGGGTTAACTATTTGCCCATAGCTGAGACCCTAACAGGTGTTACCACTCCGGGTCAGGGTGGATTTGAGAACAACAGCAATTATGAGGTGGTTCCATGCTCCTCACAACCTCTCAATCAGAGGCATTGCTGCTGGACGCAGTTTAACGTCATGCCCAGGACCAGAAATCATTGAAACATGAAAATCAGAGTAATCTCATATTGTTGATTCCAATGTGCACACCTTCTGTATCTATAAATACTTTATTTTAGCTAGTGAGTACCTTTCATCTAAATCTAAAACTATTTTCTAGTTTTAAATAACCTGTAAAAGAAAAAAAAACTCATTAAATTAAGGAATAAAAATGTTGTCCTCTCATTGCAGATAGTTTTTATCAATGAATAAAAACATGTTCAAATTTCACAATTGTCTTATGCTATGCTATGTAAGCCCATGGACTACAGGTATTTGAGGAAAAGGTCTTGGCAGTTTATTTTTTTTCTCTTGTAAATACCATAAATTCTTTAAAGAAATTTAACCAAAACAATATGGAAAAGTCTTATAGCGTACTTAAGGTATCCTGAATGAATTTTAAGTTATGAAGAAATATAGACACTACACTACTTACATTTCATACAAGGAATGAGCATGATATACCCTAGTGATTGTAATAAAGAGTTTGATTTGAAATTCGTCGCACCTGAAGAAAGCCAGAGTGTAAAACAGCCGAAACATTGTACAAATGGCAACAAAAATGAGGACAGTAATCTGAATAATGTAAATAGTGTAAATACTGCCTCATTTCAGAAACTTAGACAAATAAAGAAATATAGGTTTGTCATTTATACCTGGTTCTATCATGCAGATAGCATTTGTTGTTTTGGCAGATTTGAAGGAGACTACCACCACCTTTAAATTCATTGTTTTTCATATATTTTTTTACTTTGTTTTTGTGCAATCTTATCAATTACACCCTAAACTTTTCAATTGACAAAAAAATTTAGAAAAATTTCAATATTTAAACAATTTTAGCAGGGGTTCAGTTTTTCATACAACGTTATAGTAAATCGATCCTCCATTTTGGAACCACTTGCTGATACGTTACCATCACCTGTAAATTTGTTGATTATCAATTTTTTTTTTTTACTTTTTTCAGTGCAGTCTTATCAATTAAAGCCTAAACTTTCTGATTGACAAAGAAAATTTGAAAAAATTTCAATATTTAAACAATGGGGGGGGGGCAGTTTTGTTATACAACCTTATCGGTCCTGTGCAATTAACTTTTTTGCTTGTACATATTCAACTACTGAATCCATTGCGAAATTTGTGAATAAAGCCATTCTTGGAGTTTCTGAGGAAGATGCCATCATAAGAACTGAAGAAAACTTGAAAAAGACAAAAACAGGAGCAACAACTCGTCCCAAAAAAAAACAAAAAACAAACTCCAACATGAGTGGTTCCAAAAAGGACGCTTGATTTACTATAACATTGTATGAAAAATTGAGCACCTCCTAAAATTGTTTAGATATTGAAATTTTTCCAAATTTTTTTTTTGATAATCGGGAACTTTATGTAATAATCGATAAGACAGTGTTGAAAAAAGTAAAAAAAAGAAATGAAAAACAGCAAATTTAAAGGTAGTGGTAGTCTCCTTCAGGTCCATCACTTTTTTTTTTTTTTTTTTTTTAGTACAATAGATGGAATATATTAGGGGAGGTTGTAACTTTGAAGAATTTTAACAATAAAAATATTTCAAATTTTTTAGACTATCTAAAGTATCTTTGACGCTTTTCTTTCATTGTAAAGAAATATTGGCTTGTCATCTTATACGTCATGTGGAAAGCATTTGCTCTTCCTAGTACTATGAATGGAATATCTAATCTAAACTTATTTATAAATGGAACTTTGTCTCTGTGTGTCTCTGTGTCCGCTACCTATAGACTCCGAAACAACTGAACCGATTTTCTTGAAAATTTACACAGTTGTACTATAAGCGTCTATGAGTGTTCTTAGCTAGGTTTTGTGTTGAGGTACTCCCGATAAATATCGGTAATCGAAAAAATTGGGTTATAGAAGGTGTGGTCCAATTTTAATCAAATTTGATATACTCATAGACAAAGACATAAGAAATGATATTCAGAAGTTTCAAGGTTACAGTTCTTACAATAGTGCAGAAAATCGATAATATATATATATAAAGGCAAGATGTTTGTGTCTGTTTATCTACTTGTATGTCTATTTTTTTTTTGCTTCGGGTTTGGCTCTAAGTAGGTTTAATTGTAGTTCTTAGTCTCAGCCATGATACCATTTACTCAGAGGATTTATTTAGCCTTCAAAATTCAGTTTATAACAAAAAAAACTTATTTGATATCGATACCAGGAAATCAAAATTTGACTTACATACATTCATTTTTCTTTCAGTCTACGGTTTTGCTTTAACTGGAAACAATTTCTTTTTAGTCTTTCGTGCCAACGTCTAAAGAGTCTGAGCTCCAGGACCATGGATTAGTTTTAAAGCTTTCATTATACCCGAGCAACGCCAGGCTATACTGCTAGTAGTCATATATTAAAAAAAAATATAAAAAAATTAAATTAAAAATTTGCTCAATGTAATTGATTGAAAATAAATTTATTTAAACCATCAGTCAATTACAACATCTTGGGAACATTATTTTTAACTGCTATGAGTGCACATCTGTTTTATTTTCATGATATTGTTGATGTGCATAAATCCTTGATGATATTTGATCTTAGAAATTCCTCTTGTTGTTCTTGTGCCATTGTTTATATGTGTATATTCTTGAAGATGTTTCATTATTCAGAAATTCCTCTCTCTCTTTCTCCATTGTTGTTGGATTTGTCATCTATACCTGGTTCTATCATGAGGAGAACATTTTCTTTTCCTTGTACAATATATGGACAGTCTTGGGTGTGAGAATAAACTACATCCAGCCACAAGGCCTCTGATTGGGAGATTGGAGGCTATTGTGTTAGTGAGAAACCACCTCTTAATCGTTGTTATTCTAGGTCCGCTCTAACCCAGGATAGAGTCCCAGCTATTGAAAAACAAACAATGCTATGAAAGCCTAAAAATACATTTTTATATTTTAAAATGACTAGCAACACAATTTTGTATTAAATACAAATTTATCGTAAAATATATTTTTGAAGCAAAATGATCAGCAGTACATTTTATTTTTAGTTGAAGGTATTTAAAATATACTTAGTCAAAGGCATAAAACTGTGTTCAAAATATTTAGATTTCAGAATTAAATACCTCCTAGAGGTTGATGTGCCACTAAACAAAATCAACCAACCAACAATATATAAAATGTTAGGGAAGAGTATAAATTCTTTGAAGAATTTTTACAATAAAAAATATGTGAAAATGTTAGAGTACCTCAAACCTCCCTACATTAGAAAGAAGTGTAGGCTTGTCATCTGTACCGGGTTCTATCATGTGGACATGGTTCATTTCTTTTCAGTACAACATATGGAATATATTTCTAAAAAGAGGCCCTGTTGTCTTATCAGGTAAAAGCTTAGAAATGTGGTCGGTCATGTGATATGTATTCTGAGGTTTTGACTGTAGACTTTCAGTCTTTCATGTTAATTTGGTGCCATTACAGCTGCTTTCTATTTTGGGAGAAGAAGAAAAGATGCTTCTACGTTTTTATCACTAAAGTGTCAAATGAGAAGACTAAAATTTTATCTCCAGCCAGCTGTTGACCAAGTTCTTTATTGTACTTCTATCAGAAAACGTAAATGCGTTTGTGCAAAATATGTTTGCTGACTTCAACTTGTATAGACTGGCTCCTCATTGAAATTCAAGGATTTAAATAACTTTAAACAACTGCTATGTAATATCAATCTCCCTATATGACATTGAATACTGTAGAATTTCTTTACAGATGAAGAGAAAACTTGAGAAAAGAAATGTTCAACAGATGAAGGCTGAAAATACTATGAATGGAACGTGTGAGCAACAACAAAGTTTTTTAAAAAGACTCTTATTTTCAGAAAGGAAGAGCTGAAATTTTTCAAACACATCAATGAAAAAAGAAGGCTTGGAGATTTTGAAACATACAGAACATATTGAAATCAAGAGGAACAAAGGGAAACTGCATGTAACCTACCTGATGAATTTGTGTACATGGATATCAGAAGAAAGTGGGAAGTATAGAAACAAAAAAACAAAAACAACATACTTTGCTAAGAATATAAAGGATGGGAAATTGTGGAGAGGCGTAATTGTTTATGTACTGAAGAACGTAGCATATAGAAGATTGATTCATCCAACGCTATTTTTTTTGTTCCATTAATATTATTTGATGAGATCTTATGAGAATTACTGTATTTTTTTTCACGTGGTCAATAATTTGCACACATCTGCTGGTTTCTCTCTCTCTTTCTCTTGCACACGTCTGTTGGTCTCTCTCTCTCTCTTTCTCTTTTCCCGTCTGTTGGTCTCTCTCTCTCTCTCTCTCTCTTTCTCTTGCACACGTCTGTTGGTCTCTCTCTCTCTCTCTTGCACACGTCTGTTGGTCTCTCTCTCTCTCTCTTGCACACGTCTGTTGGTCTCTCTCTCTCTCTTGCACACGTCTGTTGGTCTCTCTCTCTCTTGCACACGTCTGTTGGTCTCTCTCTCTCTTGCACACGTCTGTTGGTCTCTCTCTCTCTTGCACACGTCTGTTGGTCTCTCTCTTTCTCTCTCTCTTGCACACGTCTGTTGGTCTCTCTCTCTTGCACACGTCTGTTGGTCTCTCTCTCTTGCACACGTCTGTTGGTCTCTCTCTCTCTTGCACACGTCTGTTGGTCTCTCTCTCTCTTGCACACGTCTGTTGGTCTCTCTCTCTTGCACACGTCTGTTGGTCTCTCTCTCTTGCACACGTCTGTTGGTCTCTCTCTCTTGCACACGTCTGTTGGTCTCTCTCTCTTGCACACGTCTGTTGGTCTCTCTCTCTTGCACACGTCTGTTGGTCTCTCTCTCTTGCACACGTCTGTTGGTCTCTCTCTCTTGCACACGTCTGTTGGTCTCTCTCTCTTGCACACGTCTGTTGGTCTCTCTCTCTTGCACACGTCTGTTGGTCTCTCTCTCTTGCACACGTCTGCTGGTCTCTCTTACTCTTGCACACGTCTGCTGGTCTCTCTTACTCTTGCACACGTCTGCTGGTCTCTCTTACTCTTGCACACGTCTGCTGGTCTCTCTCTCTCTTACTCTTGCACACGTCTGCTGGTCTCTCTCTCTCTCTCTCTCTTACTCTTGCACACGTCTGCTGGTCTCTCTCTCTCTCTCTCTCTTACTCTTGCACACGTCTGCTGGTCTCTCTCTCTCTCTCTCTCTCTTACTCTTGCACACGTCTGCTGGTCTCTCTCTCTCTCTCTCTCTCTTACTCTTGCACACGTCTGCTGGTCTCTCTCTCTCTCTCTCTCTTACTCTTGCACACGTCTGCTGGTCTCTCTCTCTCTCTCTCTCTCTCTTACTCTTGCACACGTCTGCTGGTCTCTCTCTCTCTCTCTCTCTCTCTCTTACTCTTGCACACGTCTGCTGGTCTCTCTCTCTCTCTCTCTCTCTCTCTTACTCTTGCACACGTCTGCTGGTCTCTCTCTCTCTCTCTCTCTTACTCTTGCACACGTCTGCTGGTCTCTCTCTCTCTCTCTCTCTCTCTCTCTCTTACTCTTGCACACGTCTGCTGGTCTCTCTCTCTCTCTCTCTCTCTTACTCTTGCACACGTCTGCTGGTCTCTCTCTCTCTCTCTCTTACTCTTGCACACGTCTGCTGGTCTCTCTCTCTCTCTCTCTCTCTCTCTCTTACTCTTGCACACGTCTGCTGGTCTCTCTCTCTCTCTCTCTCTTACTCTTGCACACGTCTGCTGGTCTCTCTCTCTCTCTCTCTCTCTCTCTTACTCTTGCACACGTCTGCTGGTCTCTCTCTCTCTCTCTCTCTCTCTCTTACTCTTGCACACGTCTGCTGGTCTCTCTCTCTCTCTCTCTCTCTCTCTTACTCTTGCACACGTCTGCTGGTCTCTCTCTCTCTCTCTCTCTCTCTCTTACTCTTGCACACGTCTGCTGGTCTCTCTCTCTCTCTCTCTCTTACTCTTGCACACGTCTGCTGGTCTCTCTCTCTCTCTCTCTCTCTCTCTTACTCTTGCACAAGTCTGCTGGTCTCTCTCTCTCTCTCTCTCTCTCTTACTCTTGCACACATCTGCTGGTCTCTCTCTTACTCTTGCACACATCTGCTGGTCTCTCTCTCTCTCTCTTACTCTTGCACACATCTGCTGGTCTCTCTCTCTCTCTCTTACTCTTTTTCACACATCTGCTGGTCTCTCTCTCTTACTCTTGCACACATCTGCTGGTCTCTCTCTCTTACTCTTGCACACATCTGCTGGTCTCTCTCTCTTACTCTTGCACACATCTGCTGGTCTCTCTCTCTTACTCTTGCACACATCTGCTGGTCTCTCTCTCTTACTCTTGCACATATCTGCTGGTCTCTCTCTCTTACTCTTGCACACATCTGCTGGTCTCTCTCTCTCTCTCTTACTCTTGCACACGTCTGTTGGTCTCTCTCTCTTGCACACGTCTGTTGGTCTCTCTTACTCTTGCACACGTCTGCTGGTCTCTCTTACTCTTGCACACGTCTGCTGGTCTCTCTTACTCTTGCACACGTCTGCTGGTCTCTCTCTCTCTCTTACTCTTGCACACGTCTGCTGGTCTCTCTCTCTCTCTCTCTCTTACTCTTGCACACGTCTGCTGGTCTCTCTCTCTCTCTCTCTCTCTCTTACTCTTGCACACGTCTGCTGGTCTCTCTCTCTCTCTCTCTCTCTTACTCTTGCACACGTCTGCTGGTCTCTCTCTCTCTCTCTCTCTTACTCTTGCACACGTCTCTCTGCTGGTCTCTCTCTCTCTCTCTCTCTTACTCTTGCACACGTCTGCTGGTCTCTCTCTCTCTCTCTCTCTCTCTTACTCTTGCACACGTCTGCTGGTCTCTCTCTCTCTCTCTCTCTCTCTCTTACTCTTGCACACGTCTGCTGGTCTCTCTCTCTCTCTCTCTCTCTTACTCTTGCACGTCTGCTGGTCTCTCTCTCTCTCTCTCTCTCTTACTCTTGCACACGTCTGCTGGTCTCTCTCTCTCTCTCTCTCTCTCTCTCTCTTACTCTTGCACACGTCTGCTGGTCTCTCTCTCTCTCTCTCTCTTACTCTTGCACACGTCTGCTGGTCTCTCTCTCTCTCTCTCTCTTACTCTTGCACACGTCTGCTGGTCTCTCTCTCTCTCTCTCTCTCTCTCTTACTCTTGCACACGTCTGCTGGTCTCTCTCTCTCTCTCTCTCTTACTCTTGCACACGTCTGCTGGTCTCTCTCTCTCTCTCTCTTACTCTTGCACACGTCTGCTGGTCTCTCTCTCTCTCTCTCTCTCTCTCTTACTCTTGCACACGTCTGCTGGTCTCTCTCTCTCTCTCTCTCTTACTCTTGCACACGTCTGCTGGTCTCTCTCTCTCTCTCTCTCTCTCTCTTACTCTTGCACAAGTCTGCTGGTCTCTCTCTCTCTCTCTCTCTCTTACTCTTGCACACATCTGCTGGTCTCTCTCTTACTCTTGCACACATCTGCTGGTCTCTCTCTCTCTCTCTTACTCTTGCACACATCTGCTGGTCTCTCTCTCTCTCTTACTCTTGCACACATCTGCTGGTCTCTCTCTCTTACTCTTGCACACATCTGCTGGTCTCTCTCTCTTACTCTTGCACACATCTGCTGGTCTCTCTCTCTTACTCTTGCACACATCTGCTGGTCTCTCTCTCTTACTCTTGCACATATCTGCTGGTCTCTCTCTCTTACTCTTGCACACATCTGCTGGTCTCTCTCTCTCTCTCTTACTCTTGCACACATCTGCTGGTCTCTCTCTCTCTCTCTTACTCTCTTGCACACATCTGCTGGTCTCTCTCTCTCTTACTCTTGCACACATCTGCTGGTCTCTCTCTCTCTCTCTCTTACTCTTGCACACATCTGCTGGTCTCTCTCTCTCTCTTACTCTTGCACACACATCTGCTGGTCTCTCTCTCTCTCTCTTACTCTTGCACACATCTGCTGGTCTCTCTCTTACTCTTGCACACATCTGCTGGTCTCTCTCTCTTACTCTTGCACACATCTGCTGGTCTCTCTCTCTCTCTTACTCTTGCACACATGCTGGTCTCTCTCTCTCTCTCTTACTCTTGCACACATCTGCTGGTCTCTCTCTCTCTCTTACTCTTGCACACATCTGCTGGTCTCTCTCTCTCTCTTACTCACACATCTGCTGGTCTCTCTCTCTCTCTCTTACTCTTGCACACATCTGCTGGTCTCTCTCTCTCTCTTACTCTTGCACACATCTGCTGGTCTCTCTCTCTCTCTTACTCTTGCACACATCTGCTGGTCTCTCTCTCTCTCTCTTACTCTTGCACACATCTGCTGGTCTCTCTCTCTCTCTTACTCTTGCACACATCTGCTGGTCTCTCTCTCTCTCTTACTCTTCACACATCTGCTGGTCTCTCTCTCTCTCTTACTCTTGCACACATCTGCTGGTCTCTCTCTCTCTCTTACTCTTGCACACATCTGCTGGTCTCTCTGTTTTTCATTATTTGTCTGTCTTGTTCACAGATCTCTTTCTTTGTTGAAAAAACTCATCTGTTAGATCCTTTCTTATACAAATCTATTTCTCTACACAATTTTGAATTTACTTATTTCTCATTTGTAGCCCAATTTATTCTTAAAATAATCATCAAAGTTTGAAATTAAAAATTTAATTGGCCTTCTGCTTTGAAATATAACTAAGCCTGTCAACACATTTTCCCCTCAATCTGTCTTAATTCTTTCCATTCTTGACTTCTTTTTTTTTTCTCCCCCCCCCCCCCCATTATTATTATTATTAGTTTGCTTCCTTTACACTGCAGGAAGTCAGGTGGATGTGTGGGAGAAATTAACATCCTGTGGGGGTGGTGGAAAGCCCTAACCCTATCTGTCTTTTTAGTCTTGGCTTTTTATTTCTTTCTACAAGGATGTAATGAAACATATCTACCATCACATTTTTTTTTTTAAGTGTCTTTAGTCAATTGTGTGTTTTTGTGTGAGTAATGTTCAATTTATTTTTTTATCTATTCTTAATTATTTTTTAAGTCTTGTATAATTTTATCATGTAACTTTCCCCGGAAATTCTGTCAAGACATGGGTTTATCTAAATCTGCTTTTGTGCCCACACACCCACACAGTGCATGGGTAAATTGTGCCATTTTATATTTTAAATTTCTTTCATGCACTTTCTTTTTTTCTTTTTCTTTTTTTTTGACTGCAGTCATTTGGTCACCTTCTGTTAGAAAGAGAACCATGATGCCAGAATTTTGGAAATTCATGCTGTATTGCTTGGCATTCATGCTGGAAGCTGTAATACAAGCATTTCAGAGTGTTTGGATTTTAATCTGAGGATAGTGCAAAGGATGCAGAAAGAGTTGGATGAGTCTTACGGTAATTCTGAAGATATGACAGCTTGTAAGACTCACTCTGGTTATTCTGATAAAAAAAGAGCTCCTGAATTTGTTGGTGAGGTCCTCAGACACAACATTGAGGCATATATCAAGCCCCTTATGAAGGTAGTGGTGTCCTGAATCAAGAAGATTTCCTATGTCTGGAAAAAGGACTCTGCACCATGCCACACAAGCAGAAGAACTCAGTAATGGCTGTCAGACAATTTCTTCGACCACATCACCCCTGACATCTGGCCACATCACTCTCCAGACTGCAACCCTCTTTGGTGTAGTGTGTGTGTAATATATATATATATCAATATGACTCCTAGCAAAAAAAAGCCACAAAAATGAATGAAAGATTCACAATGTGTGGAAAATTTAAGAACTGAAACATTAACAGTGAGTAGAAAGAAAAAAGTAATCAGGAGGACAGCAGATAGCAATTAGCATTGCATTTAAAGTATTGCACATAAAAATTGACTGGAAAGCATGTGGAGTTCCACAGGTGAGAATTGTAAGAGAAGAAACTGTTAGCATAGTGGTTACTTCTAGCTAGTTCAACTGCAAATTGATAAGATCTCAATGCCAGCCTAGTATTGCACTGAACTTCATAAAATCTGTTCCAGAGTGAAGAGCTCTTCCGAACAAAGACAATAAAAATATTTATGAAGAAAAGCCCAGAGGTATAAACATTACAGTGGTGGGTGAGGGTTTGAAGCTGAGCTCCCAGATCAGGACCAATAATATTGCTGATTCTTATTTAGATTATATTAAGGAGCTCAAGGTAAATGGCAGAGGCACTGGACGAATGATAGACTTAGAGATACATAAGATAGATTTCAAAGAGAAAAATTGTTTTGCTTGACATTGAGAATTGACCGTCTTAGCAACTGATCTACCAATGGATTCAATATAGTCATTACACTTATGTCAGCTGAGACCTTTAGCCTGAAAAAGTGCAACAAGTCACTTTCCTGGAGGTTAGCATCAGCCATGCTGATGAAAGGCAGAAAGGGGGGGCTTTCATATGATTAATGGATAGATGTTTAGTTTTGGAGACATAAGTGACAAATCATCTTTTGCCTCAGTTAACAACGGTCTTGAGGTCATTTTGGACATCAGCTACCATTTTGATCTTCAGCTTAGATGCCAAGTTGAGATCTGATGTCATCAGAAAGGTTGTTAAGGAGAATTAAAAATAGCATCGGACCAAGGATGGACCACTGGGGGAGTGTCACCCATGTTAGTGTGAAAGAATCAGAATCATTGGCTGTTCAAGATAACTTTGATTTCATGATTTGATAGGAAGGACTTGATCAGCTCAAAAATCTGTCCGGAGGCACCATAGCTTGTCAGCTTGTGTAAAAGACCTGTCTAGCATACAGGTTCTGTTAAAGGTTTTTAAAATGACGAATGCTACGCCCAGGGTTTCACTGTTTTTATCTAGAGCATGATAAACTTTTTCCATAATTATTGTCAGTAGACCTGGAAAAAACAGAAGCTGTATTACTTATCTGAGAAAAGGCCCAGTGTTATATATATATATATATGGTTTTGTAAAGTCAAAGATACAAGAATAATAATACCTTTGAACAATGCTGTGTTAGACACTCATTTTTCTTAATGCTAATCACTGAATACTTATATATATTGTTTTTACATTTCACCTAATCCCAGAAGCATCATACCTCTAATTACTTCAAGACAAGGTCAACTGTGTTTGTTCTCTGGTGATCTGTGTTCAAAACCAAGTGTTGGCAGCAACTCTTTATTCCAATATGACACACAACCAGTGCTGACTACCTCCAAAACATCCCAACTCGGGTGGGGAAACTGTTTGAGTGCCCCAAACAGTGCTTTGTAACCTTTGCTATCTTGACATTTTCTTATTTTTTGTTCAAATCTGTGAATCTGTTTCAAAAAAATGATATATAAAATTCACTATTTTTCTGCATAATGTTGAATGAGTTCAAATTATTTGGCTTTTTTAAGAAAAAGATCTTTAGTTGATATTAATAAGTGCTGCAAAACATAGTTGATTTATGTAAGATTAAATTATCTATTATTATGACAGGTTTCTAATTTGTATTTAGATCCAACTGATCAACTTATAAGGATTGCCTGGATTTGTCATTGAATTGTTCAACTATATTGCATATGATTCATTATTGTACATAATTAGGTTATAATTTCTTTTTTTTTTTAATCATTTTACCCCAAGCAAGGCATTCCACTGCCACTATTGCGCATGGGGCTACATAGGGGAAGGTAAAGAGGAGGAGTGGTTAGATGTAGGAAATGTCAGAAGGAAGGTGATAGATGGGTAAGGATACCGAGGATGAGGGTTGGGCAGATGGGAAGTGTTTGAAAGAATGGGTGTGAGTTAGTGTGTTAGGAGGTGTCTATTAACCTTACATTTAAACTCCTGGAGATTGTAGCCGTCGGGGGAAGCAATCATGTGGAAGGGAATTCCACAGTCGAGAAGTGCGAGAAAAGAAACTGTTGGAGTAGAAGTTGAGTTGCATTTTATCGGTTTCACTGTAAAAGGGTGGGACCTAGTTGCTAATCTAGTTTCTTGTGCAAATTCGTATCTAGGGGGCACCAGTGATCTAAGTTCATTGGAGTATATAAAATTAGAATTTTTATATGTATTCTACCTTATGAAAATTGAGATGTAGTAGAGTGAGGAGGACTCCATATTATAGATTTGGTGAGTAGATGTATCCCTTGCACCAGCCCTGTATATACAGTGTATCAAAAATACATTTACAAACCTTAGGGGTGGGTTTCTGACACCAACATAAAATAAAATGTCCACGTAAACTTATGTCCAAAAGGTCATTGTTGTATCTCAACACAGGAACTAAAAAGAAATGTTCAAAATGTCCTCTCCTTGCTTCTATGCATGTATGCACCTGCCGGATCATTGACTGGCAGCACCTTTCAAATACTCCCACCCAGTGTTGAATAGTTTCCCAGGCCCTCATGAAGCGTCTCTACATTATTAATGTCTGCTGCATAAATCAATTGTTTTGGGTGGTCCCACAAATAAAAATCAAAAGTATTGAACTTAGGGAAACGTACAGGCCATGGATCAGGTCATCCCTCTACCGTTCCATAGATGTCAGCAAGTGCATCACGAACAGGATAACTAAAATGTGCTAGAGCCTCATCATGCACAAACCACATGCACCGTCGTATTAGTAGGGATATCTTCTCCGCCCCAGGGTTGTCCAACCTTTTTCCTAATGAGCCAAATAAGAAATTTGGTGTTTTTTTTTTGTTTTTTTTTTTATAATCGTGTCGCCCCAAGCAAGGCATTTTATTGCGACTGTTGAGCAGGGGGTTACATAGGAAGAAAGTTATGAGAAAGAGTGACAGGCTACAGGGGGTGTCAGGAAGAGGGTAGGAGAAAGATGAGAATACTGCTGAGATTGGAGTGGATGAAGAAAGAAGCATTAGAGAGTGCAAGCAAGTTAGTGGGATAGTAGATGACTATTGACTTTACATTTGAATTTTTGAAGATTGTAGCTGTCAGAAAAGCAAATAAATGTGAAGGAATTACACGGGCGGGAAGTGCAAGAGAAGAAGCTGCTGGAGTAGAACTTGCGTTTATAATTTACTGGTTTCAAAGTAAAAGTGTAGGACCTAGTTGCTAGTCTTGTGGCTCAAGCAAATTCATGAATGAGGGGTACTAAGTTCATCTGAGCAGAAGCCATGAAAGTATTTGTAGAAGAAACAGAGGGAAGCCACATTGCGCCGGTGAGAAAGTGACTGTATCTGAGGTGCCAAGTCAGGATTGATCACATTACAAGTTCTCTGTTGATTTTGTCAAGGACCCCTAGGTGGATAGCAGGGGCACCTGACCAGATATGGCAGCAGTATTCAATCACAGGGTTACAAAAGTTTATTTAAATATGCTTTTAAAAAGTTCAAAACATTGTGAATATCAAATTTTAATAACATATATATATATATATATATATATATATATTTTATGCACAAAAAGAATTGTCCATAGCAGTATATTAAACCCCACGTTTATAATAGATTTCTAGAATAAATTGACAATTTCATCAAATTCCTTCACAGAATGAACATTCGAGAAAGGAATGTTTTCTATGATAAGTTTTCAAAGATTACCTACTTTTAAATAAACTTTACCTAATTTTTTATATCACAGTTCACAGAAAATTCTTCACTTTTCAATAAGTTTTCAAAGATTATCTACTTTGAAGCCCTAAAATTCTTATTTTCAGTCATTGCTTTTACATAATTAAATGAAAATAGATCACTAAACAATTTTAATTCAGTTTCTATTTTGCTGAGGTCAGAAAATCTGGTTGTAAAATCTTTTAACTAAACTTTACATAATTTTTTTATATCACAGTTCACAGAAAATTCTTCACTTTTCAATAAACTCTGAAACAATTTCACCAGTTTTAACTGTGTTATCAAAAGTTGTTACTTCTTAGTAAAACCTATTAGCTCAAACATTGATCAACATTACTGATATTTTCCTTGTAAATAAATGTAAATTAAGTTTAGACAGCATTTTAGTAATATTTACTTGAAAGATCAGTTAGACATTCTTTATTTTTAAAAAAAATCTACGTTTTACTTCTTTATTAACCTGAACTATTTTATTTCAAGGAACAATAATAGAAATCTTTTCAAAGTTACTGCTTTACTGAGCTTTCAGACTTTTAAGAAATATTGCCAGCTTCTTCAAAGTATTTTTTGAACTTACGATGGTTCAAGCCCTGAGACTCTGATAAATTTCATATGTCATCAATTGATTCATATTGAAATTTTGAGTACATAATAGCTGCTGATGAATCAAGTGATGGGAATCAACTGATTCTTTGAATAAAGTAATAAATTGATTATTTTTACCAATTAATGCAGGAGCACCATCACTTGTGACCAAATAAATTTTATTTCTATCAATACTGAACTTTTCAGCTGATAAATTAATGCATTCAAGAATGTTTCTGCCAGTTGTTGTACCCTTCATGTGTTATAAGTTCAACATTTCTTCAGTTGTATTTGATCCTGGGCATGACGGTAAACTTCATCCGGCAGCAAGGGCTCTGATTGGGAGGTTGTGAGGAGCATGGAACCACCTCTTAATTGTTGTAGTTCCCAGGCTCACCCTGACCCAGAGTGGTAGCACCTGTTAGGGTCCCAGCTATGGGCAAATACTTAACCCCCCCCCCCCACCAACTGGGGTCAAAACACTTTGAAAGTATAGAAATAGACTTTTCTAGAAATATATACATAAAAATACTTTTATAGAAAAATATACATTTTTGAAGGAAAAATATTACCAACAATACATTTTTGAATACAAAAATAGAGGACATTTTCAGTTTTCTAAAAAAAAAAAAAAAAAATTCATTAGAATCTGACTAAATCCACCTTTTTATGATAACCGAACATTTAAAAAAATCCTTTGGAACCCCACCTTTTTTTTGGCATTAAATAACCCACAGAGGTGTTGATATGCCATTAAACAAAACCCAAACTCAATTATATTAAAATTGATGTCAATTCCTCTGAAAATAATTAATTGTGCAATGTCACTTTGAGCAGTATTTTTGTCCAATGCTAAACTGTAATAAACACATTTAGATAATTGGATCTGCAATGTACACTCAATACCATCAGTTCTGTCACCAATTATCTGATGTGAGAGACTTGTTTCATTGAATATCTTCACTTTCTAGGGATAATATTCATTAAAAGCAATGACCAAACATTCCTTTATTAATTCATCATCTATCAGTGGCTTGCTCTTCAGAGCCAATTTTTCAGCTATTAAATAGCTAACTTTTGTACATGTACCAATTTTAACAATAGATTTTTAAAATTTTTTGTTGAGAACTAAATTGCTTCTTTAATTCATCAATTTCTATTTTTCTTTCTTCATCTAATTTATTATATTCTGAACTTCTGCTTGACAGCATCGTAACATTTAATATTATTCCTTGAGAATTTTATCATGACAAATAAGGCAGATAATAATACTGTATGTCTCAATTACAAAATACTTTTCTGTTCATAAAATATTGAAGTTTCTCTTTCCTTTTGTGATTTTTTTTCTAAGTAACAATGGATATCGGCTCGGATATCGGCAGTTGAATCCATTGTATTCATGTTGGGACGCCCGCGCCTATTCGGCTATAATGGACTATTCCATTACTATGTAAAGTAATGGTGGCATCTACGTAGGAGAGTGAGCCGAGCAGCTGATCGACAAGTCAGTCGTAGACTTCCGGTTACGACCCGGAAGTACCCATTGCTCATACTACATCTTACGACGGTTGAGACAATTAACCTTTATTCTTGTATTGGATACTAATAACCTTTGTAAATACTATTTTCACGGAATACAACAATTAACCTATTCCTGTTGTTGAGTTATTTATTCTTACTCACGACATAACAATTCACTTACATGCAAATACCCTTGGGAAAGGTATTAATCCATCTCTTCCTTCCAGTTATGGGTTAAATAATAGGACAGATTGGGTTCTATAGCCTTGGATGGCAACCAGTCTACCGCAGAAAGCAATGGCAACCTACTACGGGATAATCTTCTGCCCTGTCAGTCATGTCTCTTTCAAGATCGCCCAAGCGTGTATCACGTATGGCACTTAACTGACTGATTAGATGTCATGACCAAATGCTGGGTAATTAAAAATTATAAATTTAAAGTTAACTAATTATGAATATAATTGGAATGTGTTGGAAGTATTTAAATTATTACATAAGCAAAATAAATAATATAGATCTATATCTGTATTGTGTACCTGAAATTAGAAAGAAAGAAATTTGTAGTAACACCTTCTCCTTGTCATTAGGCCTAGTGTTAATTCATTAAAAATGCTTGATTCTCTTTTTAAAAAGAGGGAAACGAGTATTTTTCATTCACCTCATTAAAGGTTGCCATTCTTTATCACTAACGGCATAACTGGTACTACTTTATCTGAATCACTCTTTATGAGTTTGAAGTTACTATCCCTTGACACTAAAATAAAAATGTTAAGAAATAAAACAGTTGTTATTCATCAAACCTTAATTTTTTTAAACTGGCACAACCAAAATGACAGACCATGCCTACAAAATTTTTCATTGGTTGTTTCAAGATTGTCACCAATTATGTCATAATGACATCAAAGTGTATCCTTCTATTTATTTGCTGCCCCATTAGGATCAAATTTGACACAAGGTCAATTTAATGTGAGCAGTTTAAGCAGGAGTCCAGACTGCACAACATGAACCAGATCCCCCCCCCCCAAAAAAAACATAAATCAAATTTAAAGTTAAATAATTTTTTTTCCTCTAACTAGCTCTTGCCCCACACACCAGTCAGTGTGTCTCGGCAAAAGTTTCTTTTAGTGCAATGGGGAAGTGAACCTACTAACACAATCTGAAAATGATTTTATTAGCATACATTACTAAAACAAATGAAAATATATCTAAAGAATTTAGAGTGCAGTGAGCTGCATGAAAATATTAAGTGGGCCACAGTGCAGCTTCCCTGCTCTAGCATGTTTGGAAAATTTATTTGAAATAAAAGTCCCTGTAGACAGGTTCTGTAAGATGTACTGGGAGAACATATGGACCTACCAGACTGTCACTTACAATTCCAGCTCACACATTAATCATAAACTGATGCTAGTTTCTAGCCTGTATTGAATCATGGTGTTTCAAATCCACTCACAAATGTTGTGAATTTATTCCATCTCTTGCAAAAGTTGCCTCATCCATGAACAAAACTGAAGAGATGGACAAGGGATCAGCAGTTTGCATAAAAAATCATTTGAAGTTCTCCCATGGTGAGTGATCAGAAGGTGAAAGACCTTGCAGACATTGCAAATGATACAGGTACAGATGTTCTTGAAGTATCTTTTGTGCGGTACTATGAGATGCATGACCTGCCACATCACCTTTTATATCTGGCCATCTAACTTCTCGGACTGCAACCCCCTTGATTATTATGTGTGAGTCACAGTTGAATAAGAGACCAACAGAACTCCTTTTAGGACCAAAGATGAACTGAAAGTAAGCAATATGACAGCATTCAACAACTTAACAAGGAGACCATCCAGAAGAGATGCAGGAGGTTATGAAGTCATCTGCAGACCATGGTTGAGGCCAATGGTGATTTTATTGAATAGATTTACTCTTTAGTATTTCAAGATATCTTTGTGTAATTTTGCTGAATATATCTGCTAAAATGAGATGTCAGTGTTATTTTCAGTTTTGCCTAATTTATCCATCGCACCACGTACAATTCAGTGATGCAATGTGGATAGTCTTGTTCGATAAACACAAAGGGAATAACAACAATCAACAGTAAACTAATAAATAAAATTGAAAAAACAAAAAACAAACAACACTGTTAAGAGCCAAAAATATGCATCTGGACAAACAATTATTGCCATTCAATAACCCCAGGTTAATCTGAAACATAACTGTAACCACCCACTAAAATAACCATTAGAATAATACAATAGGCTTCCCACAATACATCACTGATTTGTATGTATAGTCTAGCAAAAAGACAAAGTATATGACCCGAGTGAATGCATTCAAACATGAAACAAACTTTCCCCTCTACAAGTTGACCTCAGCATCCACTTTTATATTTACATTTGCCCTGTCCCTGATATTGAGCACTTTAAGCCATAAATATAGTGTACCTTAAAACTTTTTATCATATACTAGTATCATAGCCCAGTGTTGCCGTGCAACTCAGAACATTTTAGTAGTAGAAGATGCCACATTTTAGTTTATATATATTTTTTTTGTCTGAAAAGGCACTTTTTAAAAAAAATATTTCTTTTGTTTCAAAAAGGGGAAAAATATTCACATATTTTTGCTGACCAAATTAATTTTTAAAACATTGGAATAAAAATTAAATATAAAGGCTTTTTTTTTTTTTTTTTATATAAAAAATATTTTAGTTGCGTTTGTTTGACACGTGTGATTTGATTTCTGTGAGGTAATGTAGCAATCATCTTAGATCTTAGATGTTTTACAGAGCAAATGTAAACAATCTGCCCATTGGCTAACAAGTGCCAGAGGGAAAATTGCTGAACTTAAACTCAAAAAGTATGTGTCAACCTGTCATCCCTGTAGATATGTGTCCCTAGAAAGTTTGAATGGCATAGCTTAAAAAATGTAGGCATGCATAGGGAACAGTCACACACAAACTCACAGATTGCCTTTTGTATATATATAATTGTTAGTTTTTGAATTGAACCATGTAAACATATCACATGTGAGAAAATTTGACAGTTAAAAAAAGAAAGGTACATAAGTGTGGGTGGTTAGATTCAGTGCATTGAAATATTACATTTTTTTTAAGTAAAATAGAAAGTATTAGGTGGATTATCCACTGTTTCTCTCTCTCTAACTATATATATATATATATATATATATATATATATATATAGCAAAAAATGTCCCAGTCCCTATTAGTGAAGACATCATAATGAGGTCCTCAAAATTTTGAAGTGGGTATAAACCTGCTCAGTTAAAGTGACAAATTCTTTGGATTAAAACTGTCAATGTTCTATCTCCACTGTGGCATTGAGCACTTTACAATAAAAAACCTAATTATCAAAATACCTTTTAAAAGTAAAACTACGAAATAAAAAAATTTGAAACAACAATCTTGGCTCCAAAAACCATCACAACTCAACACACACACACACACGTGTGTGTGTGTATATATATATATATATATATATATATAAAGTATTGTTGGAATAATATTCCTTGACAAAAGAAACACTATTTTTAAGAAAGTGCTCAATACAAAAGTAGAGCTAATAATATTATTTATTCATAAATTATAACATGGATATGTTACAATATCACTACAAAAGTAGCTATTTTGTTTCAACACTTTTGTGTCTTTCAGAAAGAATAAATAATATATATATATATATATATATATGTGTGTGTGGAGATATTTATTTAAATTTAAAACAGATCCTATTAATATTAATCTCATTAATATTAAAAAGATCCTAGAAGAGGGATTGATGTCAATAGTATTATCTATTTACAGAGCCAAATATGTGTATTTTCAAATAAAACTCTGAAAATTACAGATGTTGTATGGCCATTTCAGTGAGGAAAATCTCACTTCTTCAGCCACAAAATTCATTTATTATAAAATATAATGTGCGTGTGACAATATGACTGAAGAAAGAGAAGAAACAAGAAATAAAACAAAATTTTAAAAATTATTGAAGGAAAGATGATGATAGAATTTAAAATGCTTTGGAGAATAACAAATGAAAGCTAACAAAATATAAAAAGAAAAGAAATTTAATGGAAGAAGGCAGGAAATGGAAGGGGGGAAATGGAAAGAGTTGGGATTGGAAAAGAGGGGAAAAAATTTTAAAATGAAAGATGATGAATTGAGAGAGAGAAATGGTTATAATACTGTTTCACAGAAAGAAGAAAGCTAATTCACTGATGACCAAAAAGAAAAATAAAGAGGGAAAATATATATATATATATATATATATATATATATATATATAGCAGAAAGAATGATGTGGATTTGATACTTGACTTTACAGGGTGTCCCATAAGTTGAAGATCATAGGGTTAAACACATTTGTCTAGACCCTGATGTGAACTAGGAAAAAAAATCCTAATAATGATTCTGAGAAAACCCAAGTGAAAGAGTATCCGTTGTTAATTAAGTAAAAGCTTTTTTTTATTTATCTTACTTTTTGTTTTCAGCCAAAGGGGTGCTGTATGGAAGATTAGTTATTTGACCTTGGAGTCACAAAAGTGCACAATGAAATTGAATCTTGGTTTGTTGACAGATAGAACCAATTTTCTAAATTTCTTTGATTTTTTTTTTTTTTTTTTTTTTAGTTTTTTCTTTACTTATTTATTTTTTTATTCTTTTTTTTATTTTTTTATTTTTTTTACTATGAGCTTTTGTGCCTAAATGACCTTCACTCTCCAAAGTTGTTTGTCACCTCGAAAAAATAAATAAATCTGGTTCTAAAGTTAAAATTCTGATTTTCATTAAGTCCTTGCATACTCCATACATTAGGATAACCTAATTTACACAATTATAGGTTTCATCTCAAAGCGAATAATCTATTGCAGTCATTTCTAATTTTTAAAAACCTTTTAAATAAAAATGGCAATATTTGGTCTTCAGAAATTCTTTTGCTTAGTAGTTGAATTGTACAATATTAGCTCTGAATCAAATGGTTTGATGACTTTTTAAAATACTGAATTGCTTCTGTTCATATTGGATTTTGTGAATTACTGTGAATTTTTATCAAGATCTATTAAACCCAGTCTTCTCATTTTGATTGCATAATTTAACAAACCTCACCATTCTCTGGTATCTTAGCTTCAGTCACTTTCACACCACCATAATGTTGCTTCTCTGTGCTTTTTCTATAAATATTTACATGACATTTATTCTGTTAAACTTTCTTTTGGTAACACAACTTTATGAATTTAATTAGTTAGTATTAGATTGGCAGTTAGGTCTCTTCATTTTATGTTGAAATGATTAGATGTAAGTTCTATATAACAGGTTCTTTTCTGATATTTATTTGTAGAACTCACTTCTGGCTTCTTACTTTCCAGTCAACTTTGACCTTCAAATATTTTGATGCTATGTTAATCATCATTTATCTTCTTAATCTGTTCTTTCCTTGTCCTCTGTGTTTTTTGTCTTATTTTTTTCATACTCAGTAGCTCATTTTCATCTTAGTGGCTTTATCACCTTGCCAGGGATGCAATGATTTAAATAAACAAAATCAAGCACTTTAATTCACACAAATTAGAAGTAAATCTTTTCTATTTGAAAATCATTTAAATGTAATTATGAGGAAGAATTATTAGAATTTTTCACCTGTTATCTAACAAGTGATAAGCAGTGAATTTTTAACTCGTGATTTTTTTGACTGATGATGCTCACCAAATAAACATTACAATGGAACACTATTTATAAACTTGATTTATTGGATATTACAAACATTAGTAAACCTGTTATAATTCCTCGATAAAAAAAATGTCAATTTTTGTCATAGACGAGTATTGAATCATTTCTTCTCACTTGATGGTAACTTAGAAAGTAAGCTTTTGCAATAAAATTAAAGTAACCCGTTTTCTCTTTTAAAAATCATTCTGTATTACAATGATTTGATTTTTTTTTTTTTGCAGGTTTATAAATTTTTTTTTTCTTTTTTACTATAACAAAAATGGCAAATGTAGTGAAATTTGTTATCACAATACCATTACAATGCTTTCACTTGATTTTTTTTATAATAACGTTCAAAACCCAAGATCTACTTAAGGTAGAGGGTTATATAATAAGAGGTGCCTCCAAGATACAACAGGACACTGGAAGTGTAAGAAAAATACAAAAAAACAAAAAAAAAACCAACAAAGAAACACACAATCTTAAACAGGAAATGAGGGATAAGCCTCTACCCCTGTTTAAAAGACTAGGCAGGGGTGTGAACTGGACGTTAGTCAAACCTATCTAATATCAAAGAAAAAATAATGGAAATAAGTTTAGATTTTTGGGGTGGTGACGTTAGAAGTATAGAGATGATGTAGGCTTTAGAAGGAGCAAGAAACCAAATCCTAAGCAAGAAACATAGAAAAACATCTACTCTTTTTCAAAACAATAATCTGGAGTGAGAATCAAACACTAGGTGGTGACGTTAGAAGTATAGAGATGATGTAGGCTTTAGAAGGAACAAGAAACCAAATCCTAAGCAAGAAACATAGAAAAACATCTACTCTTTTTCAAAACAACAGTCTAGAGTGAGAATCAAACGTTAGGTGGTGACGTTAGAAGTATAGAGATGAAGTAGGCTTTAGAAGGAGCAAGAAACCAAATCCTAAGCAAGAAACATAGAAAAACATCTACTCTTTTTCAAAACAATAATCTGGAGTGAGAATCAAACACTAGGTGGTGACGTTAGAAGTATAGAGATGAAGTCGGCTTTAGAAGGAGCAAGAAACCAAATCCTAAGCAAGAAACATAGAAAAACATCTACTCTTTTTCAAAACACCAGTCTGGAGTGAGAATCAAACGTTAGGTGGTGACATTAGAAGTATAGAGATGAAGTCGGCTTTAGAAGGAGCAAGAAACCAAATCCTAAGCAAGAAACATAGAAAAACATCTACTCTTTTTCAAAACACCAGTCTGGAGTGAGAATCAAACATTAGGTGGTGACGTTAGAAGTATAGAGATGAAGTCGGCTTTAGAAGGAGCAAGAAACCAAATCCTAAGCAAGAAACATAGAAAAACATCTACTCTTTTTCAAAACACCAGTCTGGAGTGAGAATCAAACATTAGGTGGTGACGTTAGAAGTATAGAGATGATGTAGGCTTTAGAAGGAACCAGAAACTCAATCCTACACAAGAAACAAAGGATAAATTTCCACTTCTGTTTTAAAAAACGAGAGAGGAGTGAGAACCAGATAATAGGCAAATCTAACTTGAAGAATAAAAGCAGTCCTAGTCCAATTTACAACTTAATAAATATGCAGTGATGTCTGTCAGTCGTGTTTGACCCTATAATAATGATCTATTTTTTGTATTTGTTTTCATATATGTTACAGAAACCGAAAAAATTACATCAACATTGAAAGATATTTTATATTTGCAAGCAATGAAAATTTAATAAATTAATCTTACTTTTAATCCTATAAAGATGAGGTGACTTGACTTTTTTTTTCTATGTGCCAATTCGCTTCGGGACATGGACGACCATGGTCTTCTACGTCTCTCTCTATCCCTTGTCACTCTTAATACCACTTCTCCAGTTATCCTACTCAATTCCCGCTCCTCGATTCATCTGCTCAAGTTTATCAAGTATGTCATGCATTGCTTTTCCTTATCTCTCTTCCTCTCTGTTTCATGTGCATCAGGTTCTCCAAGCGCTCTTTCCTCATTACATATTTTTAAAAAATCAGCTGTCTTTTCCAGATGTTAATTATAAGTTTCCTTCTTGGGTTCATCCTCTCCAAAACCTCATTGTTGCTCACAGGGTATTCTCGGCATCCTTCTGTAGAACCAGATTTTGGTTGCTTCAAGTATTATTTTGATCTTTGAAGTCACCAGGTCATGGAAGACCTGCTGACAGCATTGAGCTTAAATGTGACCAAATACAGTCTTTAAGTGAGTTAAGACTTTTATTTTTATATCTCTATGCATATCTTTCAAAATAGCTTCCATGTTTTAAATGTAATTTATGTTTCTCTCTCTTTCAGATTAATCCAAACAGTAAAGCTTACAGAGAAGGTGTTTGTGTTGGGGACCAGATCAAAGCTATCAACGGACACCAGACGGACGGTCTTTTGCATGGTGATGCCCAACAGTTAATTCGGAATGCAACAAGCAAATTGGTGCTAAGTTTACAAAGGTAATGTTGCTTTTCTTTCTGGTTTTGTTTGTGTTAATAAATGTGCAGCACACATGTGCTTAAAATATCTCAAATTTTTATTTTTATTTATTTATTTATTTTTTTGTCCATAAATCTGCTTGTAGACTTCCAGGAATATTTAGAGAATAGAATGTATGTTTGTAATTGTAGTTGAATGTTACCTATGATCTGATGAGCTTTTTATTACTGGTGACCTGACTAAAGGAATTTAAGCATGCTACTAGGTTGGCATTGTGCTGCAAGGGATATCAGCTCAGAATGAGAAATAGGAGAGCTGAGTTCAAATTCCAGTTGAATTTGTTTCATTCCCTTATACACAAAAACACTTGAATCCATCTCTTCTTCTTCTAGCTATGGGTTAAATAACAGGACAGATTGAGTTCTATAGCCTTGTTTGGCAACCAGTCTACTGCAGAAAGTAATGGCAACCTTCTGCAGAAAAATCTTCTGTCTAGTCAGTCACGTCTAGAAAGAAACATGATTGCCTGAGTGTCTCTCACGTATGGCAATTAACTGACTGACTGACTAGATTAATAACTAGGTCTCCCCAGTTTACTGTTCAGCTAGCCACTTCTACATTTTCTCACATGTCTCCCACCTGTGGAACTTCCTCCCGATTTCTTGATTCTCTGATAACTACAATCTTCAAAGATTTAAGGATGATTGCTGCAAATCATATTTGATACTGGTGCTTCTCAGCTCATCAGTTAATATACTGTAAAGCATACACTGTTTTCACTGAGGTTTTTTTTTGTTGCTGTTGGCCAGCAAATATATTATTATTCATCTTAGAATATCAATTCCTGTGCCTCACTTAAATCAGAAACATGACTATTCAACGATAGAAGACTGGTGGCGTGTCAGCTGATAAAAACAAGTGACATTTCCAGTTCTTTCAGACACATAGTCAAATTTATGTTTAACAGATTAGTTTTCCATCCTACAACTACTTTCCTCACAGATGGAAAGTTACAAGTCTCTTGATACTCTATCACCTTTTTCATGGCAGATGTTGGGTGAACTACATTCTTTGATTCCACCAATCCAGACCTTCACCTTCTCAACCATGTACACTGAATCAACTAATTCTCATTTCCTTTATTTACATTGTTTACATGCAGACCATTATCTTTATTTTGTTGTTGTTGTTATCACAACATTTCATTTCTGTTCTACCCTTCAACCTTCATCAGCTCTATGCCAATCCGAATAACCTACTGGGATTGACATACACCAGATGAATTTAAAACAGAAATCTCTTCTATTCCATTAGTAAGGAGGAAGTTCCAATCCGGTAGCTTCTTCTCCAGAACTGTTGCATTATAAAATAGACTTCTGAGAGGATGTTTTCTTGATCACTATGATCTTATCTTCTTTAAATCTAGGGTTAAATGTTATCTTTCCTACATCTATCTAAACTTATTTATAAATGGATCTTTGTCTTTGTGTGTGTCCGTTACCTATAGACTCTGAAATGGCTGAACCGATTTTCTTGAAAATTTACACAGTTGTACTATAAGCGTCTGCAAGTGTTCTTAGCTAGGTTTTGTGTCGAGGTACCCCCCGATAAATATCGAAAATAGATAATCGAAAAAAATCCGGTTATAGAAGGAGTGGTCCAATTTTCATCAAATTTGATACACTCATAGACAAGACATAAGAAACGATATTCAGAAGTTTCAAGGTTGCAGTTCATACAATAGTGCAGAAAATTGATTATATATATATAAAAAGCAAGATGTTTGTGTGTGTGTGTCTGTTTATCTGTCTGTATGTCCTTTATACAAATGTACAATTTTTATCCGATTCTCACCAAACTTTACACAAATATTCTTTAGGCTGAGTCTGAGCTCCAGGACCATGGATTAGTTTTAACGCTTTCATTACACCCGAGCAATGCCAGGCTATACTGCTAGTATCCTCATAATGCACAATCTTTGCTCCCTTGTCTTTGTATCCAATTACAACAATCTCATTCAGTAACCTCCTACTTGAAGTAATTCTTAGGCTTTGTATTTGGTGAATGATAGTTAAAAGAAAAAAAAAATTTGAACCAGCTTGTCAGGGTGGTGTCATGCAAGCTGAGAGTGGATCGCTTATTGTATTGGATATGTAGTGTCATAGTTTACAAGGATTACGAGTGAAATAATTTTTTCATTACAGGTATAACTTACACAACTCTTATTGCACACTATTTTTACTCTCCTATGCTTACTCTCTTTTCTGGAAGTGGTTTGCTCTAGCAGGATAATGTACCTCTCTCCTCAACATGCATGCATAAGTGATATGAAACTGATTCCAGTAACACTTGGCTTATTCAGGTATTCATTTGACTCTTATGTTCACCAGACTTAAACCCCATTGAGCACATACAGGATATATTTCAGACAATCCTAAATTCCCTGCAGCCCTTTTTTTGTCGGTGACTCACAAAGTGTGGTATTCCCAGTCTCCCCACCCCTGCCCAAGAGATAGACATTGTGCACAGACATGTGTTGACCTGCTGCTTGCAACCACCCCACAAGGAGGACAGAAAATGCTCAATTGCATTACTACGGTCCTTACAGAGAGGGAGTACAGACAACTGGTAAAGGATGAGGGGTAAGACGTATGTAGGATCTCAGCCCTCCCTTTCAAAGACAACTGTCATCAAAGAAAAGTCTGTACTGCCGCTCCGAACTTTGCCTACATCTCCAACCAATTTTTCTCTAGCTGGAGATCTGGCCCAGATCACATTCCAAGAATGCGGACAGGTCCATCAGTCCAAATGAAAGGCCATGGAAACATGACTCCCTTCCAGGTGCCTAACCGCGAAGACTTGTTACAGTTAAGTTTAGCCCCCATCACCATTTTGTACCATTCTTGTGCCCTCTGTACCACTTCAATGTCACTGCAACACAACATGGAAATGTATATATCATGGGTGTGCATAGAAACCCTAGCTCAAATTCCACCATGGATAGCATGTTTTCTGCCTTATAACTGGCAAACAAGTGCTCCAACACCAAAGTGGGTCCTGGCATGATGGTAAACTGCATCCGGCAGCAAGGCCTCTGATTGGGATCTTGTGAGGAGCATAGAACCACCTCTTAATTGCTGTTTCCAGGTCTACCCTGACCTGGAGTGGTAGCACCTGTTAGGGTACCAGCTATGGGCAAAAAGTTAACCTCCAAACTGAGGTCAAAATACTATGAAAGTATGAAAATACACTTTTCTATAAATATATACATAAAAATACTTTTATAGAAAAATATTCATTTTTGAAGGAAAAATATAACCAACAATACATTTTTGAAAGAAAAAATTAATCTCAGCAAAACATTTTTGAATACAAAAGTAGAAGACATTTTCAGTTTTCTAAAATAAAGAAGAATAAAAAGAAAAAAATTGTCATTATAATCTGACTAAATTAACTTTCACGCTATAACCTAACAATAAAAAAATTCCTTAAAACCCCATCTTTTTGGCATTAAATAACCCACAGGGGTTGATATGCCGTTAAGCAAAACTCAAACCAACACCAAATTGTAAAGTAGGAGTGACAGTGGGCAACTCTGATGAACTGACTGAGACAGCACAAAAGTACTTGACTGCTTTCTGTTAACCTGTATCACAGCACTGGAGGAGCAATACAGCAGGCTGATCGACTTGAAGTCAGGTTGGAATCCGGTAGATAGATAGCGATGGTCAACCCTATCAAATACCTTGGACTGATCCAAATTGATCAGCACTGCTTGCTCGGCATCTTCTATGCCATCTAGAATTGTGTGGATTAGATGCATGCCACTCTGAATTGTTCAGCCCTTTACAGTACAAGTCTGCTCGGGTCCTAACAGAATCTCAGCAACTGACTGCAAATCCTCCATCAGGATCTTGGCCAAAATCTTTAACTCTGTATTTAGCAGTGTTATGGGCCTGTAATCATCTAAACCCTGCCCAATACCCTTGACCTTTTTCAACAGCATGATCACACTCCTAGAGATTTGGTTGGGAACGGCCCCTCTGCCAGAACCAAATGTTGAACACTACTGTCAAAATTGGCACAAAAACTTAAATAGAATTCATCGGGTAAATCATCAAGACACTGCGATGCCAACCCTCTTTAGTGCCAAGTGAACTTCACCCGCCATAGTTTCACCCACGCAGTTAGCTGCTTCAGTTAGGGCAAGAGTACGCCACTCGTATTGACCTCATGAATGAATCAATTACCACCTTAATGGATTTCTTCTTTTGGCAATTCTTCGCCCATATTCATGGCTTTGTTAGCCATAGGTTAAACAAGATACCTAACTACCTGACCCCATTAGCACTTGCTAGGCTCATGCTCCAGGGCCTGCCTAGCTAATGCTAATCTTTAGGGAATTCTCCCTGCCTCCACCTGGGAAAGACTATCCTTAAGTATCTTCACCTTGTTAACCTTATCTAGGATGAGTTGTTGGCTATATTTGGTGGTGAGAGACATAATCCTATCCTTAAGCCTCTCCCACCACATTCCCAATAACTGTTTTCACTAGAGTCCGCTACACTAGTTCAGTAAGCTGTTGCTGATAGTCCCACTTGTCCGGGAGGAACAGATTGAACTTCTAGTGTCCAGTCATCCTAGGCTTACTACATAACGGAATCCAGTGAGTCTGTGGTCTAAATAGCTTTACCAGTGAAACAATCTAGCAAATCTAGATTGAGCCTTCCAGATAGCTAGCCACCTGAGTAGATGGCCACTTAAGTGCCCACGTCCACATTTTCCTCTCAGGGTGATCGAAATGGTATCTATCGATGGGACCAAACTTTCCGATTTGAACCACCAAGCTGTGATCACCCAACCTCCCATTAGCGCCCTGCCACCTGTCTATTTTGGGGTGCAGGATGGCTCTAATCTCCCGCTAAGATTAGGTGCAAAGAGTCCACCAAGAAATGCCTTAACTGATAGAAAAAAGACACTCCATCTGGTCATTGGGTGTATAAACTGCAGAAATCTGAAACAAACAGTTCATGGCAATAACAGCCACAATCAACTGCCTCTCCCCCGGCATGCAC
The DNA here is from genome assembly GCA_037127315.1 of Ascarosepion bandense. Classification (NCBI taxonomy): domain Eukaryota; kingdom Metazoa; phylum Mollusca; class Cephalopoda; order Sepiida; family Sepiidae; genus Ascarosepion; species Ascarosepion bandense. The sequence goes on from JBBBDQ010000942.1 coordinate 3,259,038, forward strand.
ATGGTCCACCTTCACAACCATGGTACATTTAACCAACAAGAAAATACCTCTTGCCAGCTGGTCCCCATATGCTGAGTAGACAACAAAGTCACTCGACATCACCCAAGCATTGACTTTTCAAATGAAGTGTGTCTTCTAGATCACAGCAATATCTACCCCAAATGAAACAAGTGGGAATCTCGCAAGCCCCTTGTATTCCTGCTGGCTGGCTTGATCTCCATTTCTCAAGTCGGATCCCTTAAACCCACTGGCCAGAAATCTGCGGGAGTCAGAACCTTGACAGATTGTCCCAGACTGCCTGTGCCAATCTCTGACATAATTCATCTGTCTATGATAATATCGCCAATGTCTGTTGAGAAAGTAAGTTTTAGAGTCCTATACAAAGAGAGGTGGAGAATTACCAGGACCCTTGAGCACAGAGCTGTGCAAGATTTTTCAGATAAAGTGACTCAATTTGTGCCATCCTCAAATTTAGAAACATGACCTTTTCCCCTGCGAGGTGATCCCACACTTTCAAATTACTGCCATTATGCTGTATTTGGGTGATAACCCCAGAGGCCTCAAGGAAGTTGCTGGGGTCTTCGATAAATGTTCCATCTATGGAGGACATTTTAAATAATGGTCTTAAGAGAGCTTTCCTCTCAAGGACCTTCCTATCGACTTCACAAATTCTTTTGCTCTTATAATAAAGTTCTTTCTCCCCCCCCCCACACACTTTTCTTTGGCAGAGCTAGGGAAAGGTTTGGAGGAGGGAGTTGAAGGAGTTTTTGAGAGAAGAAAGACGTCTTACCCTGACCGGAGTCTTTTGTTGTACTGTGGGATAGGAAATTATGAATTAAAATCAATCTTCTTCACTTTTACAAAATTTCACAATGACATGTGAAATCCTGTTTTATCCCAAATAGAAAAAGGATTGACCATGAGCTTAAAGAAAAAGTCAGAACTGGATTTCACAAGTCGACGTTAAACTGATTTTCTGACCAATGGTAGTGAATTGCACTTTTGATCCAGTGCAAAAATCTAAAATTACTATAAAAGGCTCCGGTCAGTCAGAATCAGATGGGAGCAGTGAGATGAAAATACTAAAGTTTAATGGGAGAAACTTCAACTATAACTTGGACATAGGTTGCTTTGCATTGTTTTTTCCTTTTCCTTCTTTCTCGTGTGCTGATTTCTTTTACTTCTTCTCCATTCAAAGACATTCCTACCAAACAAATGCTCATACATACATACATACATACATACATAGTGACCCAGACATTTGTCCTCTTTCTCTTTCCTTTTCGTGTGCTGATTTCTTTTACTTCTTCTTCTCTATTCAGAAACATTCATACCAAACAAACACTCACATATAAAACTCTTTCAACTAATTACTACTACAAGAACATTTCTGCGAACACTTGATACCCTCAATTTTCTCATTGAACATTAATTTCTACGAATGTTTGTTATTCTTTCTTTTAATAAATTACTATTTTAACAAAAATGTATATTTTATTCTTTTTCTATTCTGCAAATACACACATTTTAACCTTCTGATAACAAGGATAAAACTTGTAAGCTGTAGGGAGTTCAGATATGTCTGACACAAGGCCGAACCAAGAAACATTCACCCACTCTCTATGGCTACAGTGGTGAGCCCCAGCGATTGAAAAGAACACACACCCTATAGCTACAGTACTATGGCTGGCAAAGAAGGGGCAGATTGAGTCTTGGCAGCTACCAGGGTTCTTTCTGCCCTGCTTCAATCTGTTTTCTTTGCTATTTTCTTAAATTTATCTTCTCCCTCTTCTTCCCTCTCCCTTTTCAGCAAAGAAAAGCGTGGTGGAGGGATTTCCTTTCGCACCATTTCGCTTAATGGTTTCAGAGACACCACCAGTTCTTGTTGATGTTGCTACTGCTTATTTGGGGAAGTTTTTGGCTAACAGCATTCTTTTTGATTTGCTATCTTGCTGAGGAGGAGCTGCATTCCCCCCCCCCCCTTCTTCACCACCTCAGTTGATTCTTTTATCAGTTTCGGGCTGGACTTTTCTACCATCTCGTCTGTTGTTGCAACTCATGCCATCATCGGTATTACCACTGCTGCCACCTGATTCCTTGTCAGGCACTTTTTGGCCAGGTGTCTAGCAACCTTACATGCTTTCCACGACTATAAATATTCTTCTTTTTCAACACAGCATGTTGGATATTTAGGAATCTGTAGCAGTTTAGAACCACTTGCAAGCAGAAATCCTCTGTAGGTATTCTCACTTTGCTGACAACACAATTCACTTCCTCTACTGCACCAAACTGCAAAAAAATCTCCTTCATGGTCACTTGATATGTCAAGTGACACACTGTGAATGGCAATCTGGGTACAATGTGTACCCATGTATTCAGTTTGTAGTCGGACATTTTTAGTTGTCAGAATACTTCCTGCCAGCAATTTTACTTTGTCTTCTGTGGCCAGAAGCACCTCCCACATAGCCTGCAAGTTCTCTGCCAAAATCTTTGCACCAATTTTGAGGCTTCCTAAGGCCTCCTCCATGATCTACCTGCTGACACATTGGTTGTCACCAGTGAGATTGCCTTTGTCAACACCACATCTAGAGCTTCAGAGATAGTCACTAGTTCATTTTTTTTAATAGTTTTGTTACTTTAGATGTATTTGGTCATCATAGACTGTGTCCTTTTTCTCAAATGATTTTGTCCATATGGATGGTACAGGAGACACTGTTGGTTCAACAGTTGGCTGGGGAGATTGGTCATTTTTGTATCACCACAGCATGCAAAACAAGAAAAATATTCACTAGTACAAGTAGACAAATAACAAGATGAAGACAATAATTCAAAAAGAACAGATTAACTTACACAGGTAACCAAAGCTTTCTCAAATACTTCACTTCTTAACTCAACTCCTTTAATTACTGGAATGACTGCAAAAACTTCCCCCTCTATATTTATAAAACGGACAGATGCACATTGAAATTTCTTCCTAGTCAGTAAGATAGGCTATGTCTTGGTTTCATCTGACTGGGTTCCATTCTTTTTTCATCTTGAAATCTGAATGCTGTGATCATTTGTCTGTGTCATCTTTTGTGTGCTGATACCATTCTTAGTTTATGAGCATTTTGCCTTATTCCTGTTGTTTTGCCTTAGGTACAGTGCCACGCAAAAGTTTACAACACATTACAAAAAAATATTCCTTTACGTATTTCTAACACAGAATAAGGAAACATTTACGGCTAATAATACGATCAAATTTAAAAAAAAAACAATAAAAATATACTACAAAGAAAAACCAATATTTAATAATGCAAAAGTTTGCAATATATTTATTAAATAATCAATTAATATTTTGTAGCATAACAGTTATTGCTAATTACAGCATTAATAATGATTAACAAAACTTGGTTATAAACAAATGACAATTTGAAATAATGTTCAAACAAATCATTTCTAATTACAGCATGTAAGTGTTCAGAGTCGTCTCCTAAGAATTTCTTGTATGTTTCTTAGCTAATATTTTTCAATTCTTCATGACAAACTCAAATTCTTAAAAGAAATTGGAATGTACTCAAAAATATGACTGGTTGAATACTATCTCACACACAGTTGCCATTTTTTCTTGCCAATCTTGCCATATGTTCTGTTAGCTTTCTAGGATGACCAGAGCTGTTTTTTTTTTTTTTTTTTTTTTTTTTTTTTTATGAATGGAATGACACATCTTCTAATGATGAATTTTTTTTTTTTTTTTATTTTGGTATGAATGGAATGACACATCTTCCAATGATAAACTATTTTTTTATTTTTTTTTTTTTTTGGTATGAATGGAATGACGCATCTTCCAATGATGAACTAATTTTTTTTTTTTTTTTTTTTTTTTTTTTTGGTATGAATGGAATGACCCATCTTCCAATGAAGAACTATTGTACCAACTGAACTTAATTGCACATTTAACTGACTAGATATCTTCCTATAACCAAGTCTGTTTGTATGAAAGTCAAAAATACATTTATGAAGGCTTTGATCAATTATTTTGCTTTTTCCTATTTTGTCAATGTTTAAAGAACACTTAACAGAAAAAGAATGATGCAATACTTTTAATCATTCCTAAAAGCAATCAAAAAATTAATCTGGAACATTCTAAAAAAAAACAAAAAAACAATCACTTTCTAATTTGGAATATTATAGTAAAATTTCCACACTTTATTAAAAAAAAAGCTGTTCTAAAAAAAAGTTGTAAAGATATTGTGATTTTTTTTTTTCTATGTTGGATACTTATACGGAATTTAAAAAAATATCTGTTTGGCTGAATACCTTAAATATATGTTCTATCAGCAGGAAAAGTTTAAGTAACTGTATTAGCAAAACTAAAACACATTATTTTGTAATGTGTTATCTTTTGCATGGCATTGTATGTTGTTTGCTCAATATTATTTTTACCCTGGTTTCCCCCCCCCTCTTTTGTTACTGTTTATCACAAGCTTTGTTGGTGGTGCAGAACAAGAAATTGGAGAAGTGAGTTTGAATTCCAGTTGAATTCATTGCATTCATTTACGCACAAATACCCTTTGGAAAGGTATTAATCCATCTCTTCCTTCCAGCTATGGGTCAAATAACAGGACCAATTGGGTTCTACAGCCTTGGTTAGCAACCAGTCTACTGCAGAAAGCAATGGCAACCTACTGTGAGAAAATCTGCCCAGTCAGTTACATCACTTTCGCAATATGATCACTCAAGTGTGAATCATGGATGGCACTTAACTGACTGTCTTTATATGAAGTTTCAGATATGTAAACTATTACTGCACAACTGAAATTTTCCTTTTAATTATGTACAATTTTGGATTATTTTATACTTGTTACTTGAAAAATATGTAGAAATTTGATATCTTAAAATTCAAAGATTATCAATTATTTTTGTGCATTTCTGGATGTAATTTCAAAAGAAATAGATTTTTTTTTTAAATTAGATATATTTTTTTTTTACTTTCTATTTTTTTGTGGATACCCATATTTGAATAGACACTGTTTAGTTTAAACAGTATTTTATCTTGTCTCAGGTACTTAGTCTGTTAGTTGAAATAAACAGTGATTAAAATATTGTCTACTATTTTTAGTGGATACTGCATATCCACTAAAAATAACATTTTGAACTGATAAAAATCAGATTAAAAAATAAAACCTATCGATTATTTAGAAATTGCCTTATATTTCGGAGACAAAAGTGAACAGATAGGAATTTTGAAATCAAGCTGAGTGAGTGTGTTAGATTAAAAACAAAATATATCATCATTATCTATGTGCCATGTCCCTTCAGGACGTAAGCGATCATAGCCCTCCACTTCTCCTTATCTCTTATTGCTCTGAATATCCCTTCTCCTTTTATTGCACTCAATTTACATTCCACTATCTATCTGTTCATCAGGTATGTCATGCACTGCTTTTTCTTGTCCCTCTTTCCCTTTGTTCGTCTCATGAGCATCAGGCTCTCCAAACCCTCTTTTCCTGATATTAAGTATCAGTTTCCTTCTCATGTTCATTCTTTCAAAACCTTGTCTTTGCTTGTGCGCTCTGTCCGTGGTATCCCTAGCATCCTTCTGTAGAACCACATTTCAGTTGCTTCAAGTCTTTCCTTCATCTTTGATGAAATTGTCCAGCATTCACTGCCACATTGAAGGACAGACATAACATAATGATCTAATATTCTCTTCTTTGTTTCTAGTAAAATTTTCCTGTTTCTTAATACTTTACTCAACTTCTGAGATGCATCCTTGGCTATGCCAATGTGCTTTTATTGTGAAGCTCTATCTAGGCAAGCAGTAAAAGCATGCCAGATCAAATAGTGGTCCCTACCTGCAAAGGGGGACACAGCTTCACATTTTGAAAGGGAGCAAATTTTCTTAAGGTTTCTCGAGTACATAGACTAGTAGACAAAATAAATACACTTTAAAATAAATAGAGTATCTATTTAAATACGCTCAAAATAATGTTTAAAGTAATGAAAATCTCAGGATGTCTGAGTGGTGTAATGAATAGTAACATGGAATGAGAATTCTGAGAGCCGTGTTCGAATTTCAGTCAACTTTCATTGATTTTACTTTTGTGTATATGCCCTTAGAAAAAGTACAAATCTATTTCTTCTCCCCCTATCTATAAGTTAAACAGTAGGGAAGACTGGGCTCTTCAGCTTTGGTTGTTAACCAGTTTTGAAGATAAAGTCTGAATTCAAAGCCATATGTAACTGTGGTGAAATACATTCTATGCAGCAATGAAAAGATTTGTGGAGCTTACAATGACCCTATGACTCTGACTGCAGTTGTCCTTGAAAGTTGAGCTGACATCTCTAGTTTAGCAACATTTATTTTGTTTAAAGAAAAACAAAAGGAAATTAAAATTATTTTAAAAAAAATTTAAGTTGGAATAAAACCTCACTGATGAATGTAATAAATTCCTTATTTTTTTCTCTCATGTTTATTTTGCCTTATTTTTCTTTGCTTATGGATTCTACATGGAAAGATGGTTGGAACATTACAATCACAATAAAAGCAACTCAAAGTTCTCTTTTCTAACAATTCTTGGAACAGAAGATGGAAATGCTTTTCACTGTGGAAATATGATTAATTAAAAAAAATAGTTGTTCTGCTATTTTTGTTGGAAAGAATTAAAATCTATATTCTCATCTCTGAGGAATGCAAGCAAGAGTAAATTAAATTGGAAAATGGCACCAAAAAGATCTGTGTTTTTTAGTTTTAAGTTACTTTACTAATTTTTTTTCTTATTTCTTTTTAATCATTTTTGTTTTTTTCTGTCTGTTATTCTTTTCTTTTTTGTTTTATTTCTCCTTTTGTCTTCTTTTTTCTGTTGTTGTCTCTTGTTTTTTATTTTTCTGTTTTTTTTTTCTGTTTTCTGATTTTTATCAGTTTTCTGTTTTATCATTCATTTCTCTTTTTTGTCTTGCATTTTTTTTAGTTTTTTGTCTTTTTTGTTTCTGTTTTTTATCTTTTTCTTTCTTATATTATTATGTTATAGTATTTCTGAACAAATTCTTTGAACTGATCCAGTCTTTCTTATTGTAAAATAAAAGTTGTTTTGAATGGCCACTTTTCTAGATCTTTTCACATTAGTGCACATGTTCCACAGAACATTGTCCTTGGTCATACATTGTTCCTAATTTACATAAATGACCTTCCTACTGATAACACAACTATTTACTCATGTCTTCGTAGTAAGTCTAATGTTTGATAAGATCAAAATGGCAGTTGACTCTAAAAAATGACTTACAATGTTCTGCTAACTGGGACAAAAAATGGCATCTTAATTTTATGGCCTCCAAAATGAAACTGCTTTCTTTTAATTATCTGAGAGAACTGTTTTTACTTCCTATCAGCATGGCTGATGCTAACCTGCAAGAGAGCGACTCATGACTGTCTTTTACTGGCATTAAGTGGAAAGATTATATTGAATCAATTGTTAGATTTGCTAAGAAGGTTGGTTCACTTTGTTGTACTAGACAGTCTTTCTTTCCAGAACTGACCTTATTGATTTAAGTCTGCCATTTGTCAATGTTTTGAATATCACTGCATTATCTGATATTTTGTATTTGCTATATATTTAGAGATTCTTGATTAGATCCGAATAATTGTTATAGGTTTTGACCTGGCATCTCAGCTTTAGTCACTGTCCCACTGCCATAATATAGCTTCTCTCTACCTTTTCTATAAGTGCTATAATGGTAATCATTTTAATGAGCTTTTCTCTATAGTACCTAGACTTAGTAGATTTAAGTGCAGTACTAGATTGATGGCAAAATCTCATAATTTTACTACTGAAATGACTAGATGTAATAAGTTCTCTGCCAACATTTTTTTGTTATCCTGACTTGTGAAACTCTTCTTGCTTCCCAATCAACTATGTTCTTCAAATATTTAAATGTAATGTTAATCATTAAATTCTGTTTTCTTAATTCTTGTTCTTTAATTGTTCTCTCTCCTTAATATTGTTATTTTTTTTTTTTTTTTTTTTTTGCCTCATACTCAGTAAAGTAATCTGTTGTGTCTTTGTCTTGCTTGGGATGAAAGGATTAAGAACATAAAAATAGATTTGGCTGTCTTGTCTTGAGATGGCAACCACTCTAGAAGAAGGAAAACTCTGAATGTCAAACCAGCCTGAAAAGAGATGTACTCCATAAGGATATATTGTCCTAGACACTCAACATGCAGCTATAGCTGCAGTACATGTGGTGCCTCTATAAACTTAATGGATATGTAATTCATGTGTTAATAGGCGTCTAGTATACAGAGTTATTTTATAGGAAACTCGGAAAAATCAAATGCCTCTTGTAAGAAATAGACTACAAACATTTGCTAAAATTAACATGATTATTTTAAACTGGCAGTATAGCCCGGCATTGCTCGAGTGTAATGAAAGTTTCAAAACTAATCCATGGTCCTGGAGCTCAGACTCTTTGGATGTTGGCATGAAAGACTAAAAAAGCAACAGTTGTTTCCAGTTAAAGTGAAACCATAGACTGAAAGAAAAATAAATGGATGTAAGTCAAATTTTGATTTCCTGGTATTGATATCAAATAAGTTTTTTTTCATCGTAAACTGAATTTTGAAGGCTAAATAAGTCCTCTGAGTAAATGGTATCATGGCTGAGACTAAGAACTACAATTATATCTACTTAGAGCCGAACCTGAAGTAAAAACTAAAATAAAAGGGCTGAAAAAAAATACAGACATACAAGCAGATAAACAGACACACACACAAACATCTTGCCTTTTATATATATATATATATATATATATATATATATTATCAATTTTCTGCACTATTGTAAGAACTGCAACCTTGAAACTTCTGAATATCGTTTCTTATGTCTTTGTCTATGAGTGTATCAAATTTGATTAAAATTGGACCACTCCTTCTATAACCTGATTTTTTTTTATTATCGATTTTTGATATTTATTGGGGGTACCTCAACACAAAACCTAGCTAAGAACACTCGCAGACGCTTATCGTACAACTGTGTAAATTTTCATGAAAATTGGTTCAGCCGTTTTGGAGTCTATAGGTAACAGAGAGACACACACACACACATACTTAAAGTTCCATTTATAAATAAGTTTAGATTAGATATTGGTAAGCATTAATCTAACAAAAGAATTTTAATGGACCCTAAATGGTCAGATTAAATAACCACTTTTAATACAATTATTTTTTGTTTCGTTATAATCTGTTGAAGAGCCAGTATTATTCTTATATAATTCTCATAAATTTACCATTGTAGTTTTAAAATTATAAATTGAAGTTTTATATTTACCCAGCTTAATGATTTGAAAGGAAATTAGAGTATTTTATTAAAATTCCACGTGGGTAAGGCCAGTCCAAATGGGAAATCAACATCCAATATCCTGGATCTTATGTTGGTTTACCAGCTTGTGACACGAGAAGGAAATAAGAAAAGGTCAGAATGTGGCTCACCAATATTTGGATTAAGATCAAGTTGTAATACCTGTTTCTCTTTTTGAGTCTGTCTTCAGATGGGGCACAGCCCTGTGCTATTTATTATCTTCAGACAAGATGTAGCCAAAAATAAGGTGAGCACCTCTCATTGCACATAAGGAGGGTGGGCGGTGTTTCGGTGTATATCTGATCCGACGTTTAATTGACTATGTGTAAAATTCTATCCCTATAGGAATGTCTTTAAATATCAATAGGAAATACTAAGCTCTCTAACCTATCAAAACAAGCCAACCTTAACTTAGGAACAGTGTATAATAACAGGTTACAAAATGGCAAACACTTTGTTCCTAAATTGGAACCATACTTTGAGCTGAAATGGAAGCAGCAAAAAAGCATATCAGAAAATTTCATAGTTCCCCTTTCCTGACCTCCCGGCACCAAAAAAGAAGACTGTAGGGTGGATCAAAAAAGATTAAATTAGAATGGACCCAAAACTTTTCTTTTTAATCATTTCATCCCCAGTATATCAATAAAGTCACTTAGACACAAGGGGTCAGCAAGTGTGAAAATTAAAGAGAGAAACATTAAGAAATAAAAACAAAAGAACAATCAAGAAAACAGTAGATAACAATTGATTTTTCTTTTTAATAAACCATGTCTTTTACTGAATTCATTTATATTAAATAATATTTTAATGAACAGGTATTATTGCTAATTTGCAGGTAGTATAATGGATATTGGTGTGGAAAGTATAATTGGCAACCGACATACAAATTCCAGGCACGTCTTTTGTATTCACTTTCATGCAAATGTCTTTAGGGAAGGCATGAAACATTTATCTTTTTTCCTGCCCATGCTATTAGTTAAGTAACAGGGTAGATTATTGCTCTATAGAGGTAACCAGTCCCAGAGAATAAAAAACGATTGATAAAAGAGGAAACTAGGAAAAACTTTCTACTATTATTTTTTTCTCGATAATGCATGACAACTCAGAGATATTGAAGGAAAAATGACAATTCAGGGCTATCGAGGGGAAAGAATGACCGTTCTGGGGCCTATCGAGGAGAAAGAATGACCGTTCGGGGGGGGGGCTATCGAGGGGAAAGAATGACCGTTCGGGGGGGGGGGGGGCTATCGAGGGGAAAGAATGGCCGTTCGGGGGGGGGCTATCGAGGGGAAAGAATGACCGTTCGGGGGGGGGGCTATCGAGGGGAAAGAATGACCGTTCGGGGGGGCCAATCGAGGGGAAAGAATGACCGTTCGGGGGGGCCAATCGAGGGGAAAGAATGACCGTTCGGGGGGGGGCCAATCGAGGGGAAAGAATGACCGTTCGGGGGGGGGCCTATCGAGGGGAAAGAATGACCGTTCGGGGGGGGGGCTATCAAGGGGAAGTCCATTTAGATTTAATATTGCCTAAATTCTGAAGGGATTTGGCTTTAAAAAGTCACTAAAATATAATTTAATAAAATATTATTCTAATTCTATAAAATACCTTTATTTTATTAAGATATATTAAGTAAACCAAATAAATTATAGGCATGAGACTGAGTGGCTACAATGTTCACTTTTTGACCGTGAGAATGGGTTAAAATCTTGCTAGAGACAACTTGTCAGGAAGTTGACTTCTTGACGTTATTGGTATGGAGGAGGTGGTCTTAGCATGATGCACCTTTGGAAAGTGCCTGAAAACCATACCATGAGTTGATCCAATCCTTGTGAGTGAAATTGGGTAGATGGAGCTCTATAGGAAGTTGTTGATGGTAGTGCAAGCACTAAATCAAAAATCAGCCTGACTGAAGGTTCAAATGTGCTGGCCTTGTTCAGACTTGATCATGCTAGATGACTTCCTCTCTTCTAAAATTTGTAACTTAACTTCTCTCAGTATAGTTGTAATATAAATCACAAGTGGGTTCTTTGAGTGTTAAACAAGCACGAATGTGCCTGAGCAGGCATCAGCAATGGAGATTAACTAGTTACCCTAGTTAATGAGCATCCTCGGATACAAGTGGCCAGCCATCCATCCATTCATAAAAATGAATTAGAATTTTGCATTGTTAAAAATATATGTTTGAAATGACAATAGTCTCTATGACAATTTTCAATAGATATCCACAGGCTGTAGTTATGAATTTTTATTTCACTGACTTTATTCCTGGTCTCCATTAAAACCATTTGTATGATGATGATTTATTCTGTTATTTTTTGGAAATATCTTTGAATCATAAGCAGTATAGTTAGATGTTGTTTCAGTCTCTTCCATTTCACAAATTCTATAAACAGCTCTTGCAGCATTGAGGTTCAGTTTTAAATATTAGAAAATAGTCAGAATCTCTATAATCAGCCATACAATTAAGAAACCATCTGTAATACATGTTTGGGTGATCATGCCTCAAAAGAAACATGACTGTCTGGGCAAAAGATTTTTCCCACAGCCATTACTTACTGCAATAGACTGGTTGCCAATCTAGGCTATAAAACCCAATTTGTTCTATTTAACCTATAGCTGGAGAGAGAAGAGACAGATCAATACCTTCCCAAGTGTAAGTGAATACAATGAATTCAACTTGAATTCGAACCTGACAAACTTCTGTCATTATCACACCTAAAACAAAAGTCAGTCAGTCAATTAAGTGCCATATGTGAAGCAAGCTTGGGTGATCATGTCTCGAAAGAGACATGACTGACTGGGCAGAAGATTTTCCTGCAGTAGGTTGCCATTGCTTTCTGCAGTAGACTGGTTGCCAGCCAAGGCTATAGAACCTGATCTGTCCTGTTATTTAACCCATAACTGAAAGGAAGAGCCAGATTAATACCTTTCCAAAAGTAAATAGCTTAAATTAATTCTTTTGTTATTAAAGGGTAGTTTTTATTTAATTTCTTTTTTATTATTTCACTCCAGTTAAGGTGATAATGCCATGAAGACAGAATAGGTTACAAGGTGTGAAAGAGAAGGTTTTAGAAGTAACTGGAAACCCAATCCTAAACAAGGACTAGAACTCTACTCCTGTTCAGAAGACTGGGAAGTGGGGTTGTTAGCAGTATAATGGGAATTAAAATGAAACTAAAGTATGAAAAAACTTGTCCAAAATGAACATGTGGTGTGTAATCATCCCTGAATTTATATTTTCCTCTGTTTATTTCTTTTTACATGAATTCTAACCAATAACCTATCTATGAAACAAATTACGAAGAGATCATTTTCAAAGTTTTATATGTATGCCTTTCTCTCTTGTATGATAGATAATATTAAAGAAAAACAGGTCGCAGGTGTTCATAAATTAGAAGTGAACTTGATAGTGAGCAGACTGGCCTCAAAATGAGGAAGTAATGTCTGTCGGTTACACATCTGACGAACATTAAGAAATTTAAAAGAAAATATATATTTGCTCAGTTGAGCTCTTCACATCCAAAATTAGACTGATTTTTCTACCTTGAGAACAGGATGAATGGAGGTGGGACTTTAGATGTGGGGGTGTAATACTACTTCAAACTCTAGGTGGAAATGGTGATTGCATCTAAAGACCGTGTTCATAATAGATTAAGATAACTCCAGTGGTGAGCAAGCAGCCAAAATCAGGAAGTTCAAGACTGCATCTGTTAATTCTCTAGCCACATACCATGGCTTGGCAGATGTCTTTCTTATTCAATAGAAAGTCTTTTTTTGGTCATGATGGTCTGGTTACAACTAGCACCTCTTTTGAGTTTATATTAAAAGAAATGCTTGTCTTTGCATCTTTTTCTTTATTAAGTCTGCAGATCTTCAGTTTCATTTGCTTCTGATTCTTCAGAATTTTTTTGTTTTTAAAAGAAAAAAGTTTTCATTTAGATTTTGTGTAGCATTGATTTTGAATATTGATGTTAATTTTTTCTTTTCTTTTCTTTTCCTGAGCATATATACATAGTTGTGATTATTTGTTTTTATTAAGGCGGTCCTAAGCAAATTTGAGCTGACTCTCTCTCTCTCATAGCCTTGTGGAGACATTTATAAGATACCACCCCAAAACATAACATTTGACATTGATGGATCTAATTTTCTCACTTTTGATCACCCTATCTTAGAAAATCTTTGAATGAAGCATACATCTTCCTTTGCTAAAAGATATTCATTCTTTTTCTGTAAGTATTTATCTTGATTTGAAAAATGAATTCTTGCAGAAAAATCTTTTGGGAGAATATAAAAAAACTGTTTCTATCAGACTAATGAAGAATGACAAAAGGAAAAAAAATCTTAGGTGAGACACTTTGTTTTGTGAAAGCACTCAATATATATAGGAGGAAGAAACAAAATATAAACGTTGGTTATAATTATACATTAATAGAAATGCTGAAAATAGAAAGAACTTTACATTTAAAATTTGTAAATTTCTGGTGTCTTGATGCACAAACTAACCAACCTGATCTTCTTAAATCTATTGGAATGCTTTCCATAGAATATCTAGTCATGCTTAAAAGTATTTTTCTTTCTATTCCTCTTTATTTTTCTTGCTCTTTTGTTTTTCTCTTTCCGCCTTTTGCCTCTTTCCTATTTTCCTTTCGTCTTGCCTTTTTTTTCCTTTCATCTTGCCTTTTTTCCTTTCATCTTGCCTTGTTTTTTCCTTTCATCTTGCCTTGTTTTTTCCTTTCATCTTGCCTTTTTTTCCTTTCATCTTGCCTTTTTTTCCCTTTCATCTTGCCTTTTTTCCTTTCATCTTGACTTTTTTTCCCCTTTCGTCTTGCCTTTTTTTTCCCCTTTCGTCTTGTTTTTTTTTCCCCTTTTGTCTTGCCTTTTTTCCCCTTTCGTCTTGCCTTTTTTTTCCCTTTCGTCTTGCCTTTTTTTTCCCCTTTCGTCTTGCCTTTCCCCTTTTGTCTTGCCTTTTTTCCCCTTTCGTCTTGCCTTTTTTCCCCTTTCGTCTTGCCTTTTTTTTCCCCTTTCGTCTTGCCTTTTTTTTCCCCTTTCGTCTTGCCTTTTTTTTCCCTTTCGTCTTGCCTTTTTTTTCCCCTTTCGTCTTGCCTTTTTTCCCCTTTCGTCTTGCCTTTTTTCCCCCTTTCGTCTTGCCTTTTTTCCCCCTTTCGTCTTGCCTCCCCTTTCGTCTTGCCTTTTTTCCCCCCTTTCGTCTTGCCTTTTTTCCCCCCTTTCGTCTTGCCTTTTTCCCCCTTTCGTCTTACCTTTTTCCCCCCTTTCGTCTTGCCTTTTTCCCCCTTTCGTCTTGCCTTTTTCCCCCCTTTCGTCTTGCCTTTTTCCCCCCCTTTCGTCTTGCCTTTTTTCCCCTTTCGTCTTGCCTTTTTTTTCCCCTTTCGTCTTGCCTTTTTTTTCCCCTTTCGTCTTGCCTTTTTTTTCCCCTTTCGTCTTGCCTTTTTTTTTTCCCCTTTCGTCTTGCCTTTTTTTTTTCCCCTTTCGTCTTGCCTTTTTTTTTCCCCTTTCGTCTTGCCTTTTTTTTTCCCCTTTCGTCTTGCCTTTTTTTTTTCCCCTTTCGTCTTGCCTTTTTTTTTTTTTTTTTCCCCGTCTTGCCTTTTTTTTTTTTCCCCTTTCGTCTTGCCTTTTTTTTTTCCCCTTTCGTCTTGCCTTTTTTTCCCCTTTCGTCTTTCCTTTTTTCCCCTTTCGTCTTTTCCTTTTTTCCCCTTTCGTCTTTCCTTTTTTTCCCCTTTCGTCTTTCCTTTTTTTTCCCCTTTCGTCTTTCCTTTTTTCCCCTTTCGTCTTTCCTTTTTTCCCCTTTCGTCTTTCCTTTTTTCCCCTTTCGTCTTTCCTTTTTTTTCCCCTTTCGTCTTTCCTTTTTTCCCCTTTCGTCTTTCCTTTTTTCCCCTTTCGTCTTGCCTTTTTTCCCCTTTCGTCTTGCCTTTTTTCTCCTTTCGTCTTGCCTTTTTTCCCCTTTCGTCTTGCCTTTTTTTCCCCTTTCGTCTTGCCTTTTTTTCCCCTTTCGTCTTGCCTTTTTTCCCCTTTCGTCTTGCCTTTTTTCCCCTTTCGTCTTGCCTTTTTTTCCCTTTCGTCTTGCCTTCCCTTTCGTCTTGCCTTTTTTTCCCCTTTCGTCTTGCCTTTTTTTCCCCTTTCGTCTTTCCTTTTTTCCCTTCGTCTTTCCTTTTTTTTCCACCGTCTCACTTTTGTCTTGCCTTTTTTTCCCCCCTTTGTTGTCTTTTTCCCCTTTCGTCTTCTCTTTCCCTCCCTTCGTCTTGCCTTTTTTTCCCCCCCTTTCGTCTTGCCTTTTTTTCCCCCCTTTCGTCTTGCCTTTTTCCCCTTTCGTCTTGCCTTTTTTTTTTCCCCTTTCGTCTTGCCTTTCCCTTCGTCTTGCCTTTTTTTTCCCCTTTCGTCTTGCCTTTTTTCCCCTTTCGTCTTGCCTTTTTTTCCCCTTTCGTCTTTCCTTTTTTCCCCCTTTCGTCTTCTTTTCCTTTCGTCTTCTTTTTCCCCTTTCGTCTTTCCTTTTTTTCCCCTTTCGTCTTTCCTTTTTTCCCCTTTCGTCTTTCCTTTTTTCCTTCCGTCTTTCCTTTTTTTCCCCTTTCGTCTTTCCTTTTTTTCCCCTTTCGTCTTTCCTTTGTTTCCCCTTTCGTCTTTCCTTTTTT
This sequence comes from Ascarosepion bandense, assembly GCA_037127315.1. Lineage (NCBI taxonomy): Eukaryota > Metazoa > Mollusca > Cephalopoda > Sepiida > Sepiidae > Ascarosepion > Ascarosepion bandense. Next base: position 3,275,017 of record JBBBDQ010000942.1, read on the forward strand.
TTTGCCCCCCCCCCCCCCCCCCCCCCTTTCGTCTTTCCTTTTTTTTTTTTTTTTTTTTTTTTTTTTTTTGCCCTTTCGTCTTTCCTTTTTTTTTTTTTGCCCTTTCGTCTTTCCTTTTTTTTTTTTTTTTTTTTTTTTTTTTTTTCGTCTTTCCTTTTTTTTTTCCCCCTTTCGTCTTGCCTTTTTTCCCCTTCCGTCTTTCCTTTTTTTCCCCTTCCGTCTTTCCTTTTTTCCCCTTCCGTCTTTCCTTTTTTCCCCTTCCGTCTTTCCTTTTTTCCCCTTCCGTCTTTCCTTTTTTCCCTTCGTCTTCCTTTTTTTCCCCATCCGTCTTGCCTTTTCCCCTTTCGTGCCTGACACACCCTTCCGTCTTGCCTTTTTTTTTCCCCTTCCGTCTTGCCTTTCCCTTTCGTCTTGCCTTTCCTTTCGTCTTGCTTTCCCTTTCGTGTTTTCTTTTTTTCCCCTTTCGTCTTGCCTTTCCCCTTTCGTCTTGCCTTTCCCCTTTCGTCTTGCTTTCCCCTTTCGTCTTGCCTTTCCCCTTTCGTCTTGTGTGTGTTTTCCCCTTTCGTCTTGCCTTTTTTTTCCCCTTTCGTCTTGCCTTTGCTTTCCCCCTTTCGTCTTGCCTTTTTTTTTCCCCTTTCGTCTTGCCTTTTTTTCCCCTTTCGTCTTGCCTTTTTTTCCCCTTTCGTCTTGCCTTTTTTTCCCCCTTTCGTGCGCTTTTTTCCCCTTTCGTGTTTTCTTTTTTCCCCTTTCGTCTTGTCTTTTTCCCTCCCTTTCGTCTTGCTTGCTTGCTTTTCGTCTTGCCTTTCCCTTTCGTCTTGTCTTACCCTTTCGTGCTTTCTTGCTTTCGTCTGTCTTACCCTTTCGTCTTGTCTTACCCTTTCGTCTTGTCTTTCCCTCCCTTTCGTGCTTGCTTTCCCCCCCTTTCGTGCTTGCTTTCCCTTTCGTGCTTTCCCCTTTCGTCTTGCTTTCCCTTTCGTGCTTTCCCTTTCGTGCTTTCTTTCCCTTTCGTCTTGCTTTCTTTCCCCTTTCGTCTTTCCTTTTTTTCCCTTTCGTGCTTTCTTTCCCCTTTCGTGCTTTCCTTTCCCTTTCGTCTTTCCTTGCTTTCCCTTTCGTCTTTCCTTTTCCCTTTCGTCTTTCCTTTCCCTTTCGTGCTTTCCTTTTTTTCCCTTTCGTCTTTCCTTTCCCTTTCGTCTTTCCTTTCCTTTCGTGCTTTCCTTGCTTTCCCTTTCGTCTTTCCTTTCCCCTTTCGTCTTTCCTTTCCCCTTTCGTCTTTCCTTTTCGTCTTGCCTTTCCTGCTTCTTTTTTGTCTCTTTTTTTCTTCTTTTTTCCTCTTCTTTTTTCTCTTCTTTTTCGTCTCTTCTTTTTTTCCTCTTCTTTTTCGTCTCTTCTTTCCTCTTTTTAGTCTCTTCTTTTTTTCCTCTTCTTTTTCGTCTCTTCTTTTTCGTCTCTTCTTTTTTCCTCTTCTTTTTCGTCTCTTCTTTCTTTTTCCTCTTTTTTTCCTCTTTTTTCGTCTCTTCTTTTTTTCCCTCTTTTTTTCTCCTCTTCTTTTTCTCCTCTTCTTTTTCTCCTCTTCTTTCTCCTCTTCTTTTTCTCCTCTTCTTTTTCTCCTCTTCTTTTTCTCTCTCTTCTTTTTCTCCTCTTCTTTTCTCCTCTTCTTTTTGTCCTCTTCTTTTTTGTCTCTTCTTCCTCTTTTTTTGTCTCTTCTTTTTTTCCTTTTCTTTTTTTGTCTCTTCTTTTTTTGTCTCTCTTTTTTGTCTCTTCTTTTTGTCTCTTCTTTTTTTATCTTCTTTTTTTGTCTCTTTTTTGTCTCTTCTTTTTTTGTCTCTTCTTTTTTTTGTCTCTTCTTTTTTGTCTCTTCTTTTTTTTGTCTCTTCTTTTTTGTCTCTTCTTTTTTGTCTCTTCTTTTTTGTCTCTTCTTTTTTGTCTCTTCTTTTTTTTGTCTCTTCTTTTTTTGTCTCTTCTTTTTTTGTCTCTTCATTTTTAGTCTCCTCTTTTTTAGTCTCTTTCTCTTTCCCTCTCCACTCTTTTTCTCTCTCTCTCCTTTTTCTCTCTCTCTCTCTCCCTCTCTTTTTTCTCTCCTCCCTCTTCACTCTTTTTTCTCTCTCCCTCTTCACTCTTTTTTCTCTCTCCCTCTTCACTCTTTTTCTCTCTCCCTCTTCCTCTTTTTTCTCTCTCCCTCTCTCTCTTTTTTCTCTCTCCCTCTCCACTCTTTTTCTCTCTCCCTCTCCACTCTTTTTTCTCTCTCCCTCTCCACTCTTTTTCTCTCTCCCTCTCCACTCTTTTTTCTTTTTTCTCTCCCTCTCCACTCTTTTTCTCTCTCCCTCTCCACTCTTTTTTCTCTCTCCCTCCCTCCTCTCTCTTTTTCTCTCCCTCCCTCTCTCTTTTTTCTCTCTCCCTCTCCACTCTTTTTTCTCTCTCCCTCTCCACTCTTTTTTCTCTCTCCCTCTCCACTTTTTTTTCTCTCTCTCCCTCTCCTCTCTCTCTCCCTCTCCACTCTCTCTCTCTCCCTCTCCTCTCTTTTTTTCTCTCTCTCCCTCTCCACTCTTTTTTTCTCTCTCTCCCTCTCCACTCTTTTTTTTCTCTCTCTTCCTCTCCACTTTTTTTCTTTTTTTTCTCTCTTCCTCTCGACTCTTTTTTTTTCTCTCTTCCTCTCGACTGTTTTTTTTTTCTCTCTTCCTCTTGACTGTTTTTTTTTCTCTCTTCCTCTTGACTGTCTCTTCCTCTTGACTGTCTCTTCCTCTTGACTGTTTTTTTTTCTCTCTTCCTCTTGACTGTTTTTTTTTCTCTCTTCCTCTTGACTGTTTTTTTTTTCTCTCTTCCTCTTGACTGTTTTTTTTTCTCTCTTCCTCTTGACTGACTTTTTTTTTCTCTCTTCCTCTTGACTCTTTTTTTTTCTCTCTTCCTCTTGACTCTTTTTTTTTCTCTCTTCCTCTTGACTCTTTTTTTTTCTCTCTTCCTCTTGACTTGACTTTTTTTTTCTCTCTTCCTCTTGACTTCTTTTTTTTTCTTCTCTTCCTCTTGACTCTTTTTTTTTCTCTCTTCCTCTTGACTCTTTTTTTTCTCTCTTCCTCTTGACTCTTTTTTTTTCTCTCTTCCTCTTGACTCTTTTTTTTTCTCTCTTCCTCTTGACTCTTTTTTTTTCTCTCTTCCTCTTGACTCTTTTTTTTTCTCTCTTCCTCTTGACTCTTTTTTTTTTCTCTCTTCCTCTTGACTCTTTTTTTTTCTCTCTTCCTCTTGACTCTTTTTTTTTCTCTCTTCCTCTTGACTCTTTTTTTTTCTCTCTTCCTCTTGACTCTTTTTTTTTCTCTCTTCCTCTTGACTTTTTTTTTCTTTTTTTTTCTCTCTTCCTCTTGACTCTTTTTTTTTCTCTCTCCCTCTCCACTCTCTCTTTTTTTCTCTCTCCTCTCTCTCTCTCTCCCTCTCCACTCTTTTTTCTCTCTCTCCCTCTCCACTCTTAATAAAGGGTTTGATTCAAATTAATATTACTTACATATGGATGGAGTGTGCAATGGCAAAATGTTGTGAGGACAAAAGTCCAAACAATGTAAATGAATCAAACAGTTTGTGAATAATATTTTGTTTTTTGACATACCAACTCGTGTATGATTTTTTTTCACCCAGAACAAAATTTAGTTATTTAATCTGAATTAATTTAAGAAATAATAATTTTGAAATCTTGATGGTAGATTTGGTGAGATAAAATTTTCCTGAAGTTGCTTAAATGTGTAAATAATCAGTAAAACGCAATGTTGATAAAAACATCAAAATTTAATTCATAATTTATGGCCCAAATATATATATATATATTTTTTTTTTTTTTTTAAGGTGGAGTTCAAAACAGGTAATGTAATTTCTTAAAAGGGAGTAGCATTTAATAAAATGCTACATAAAAAAAAATAAGAAAAAAAAACTGAAGCCCACCCAGGTATGTAACCTATCATTAAGGGAGTCATCTGTTGCCTACTATGCTGCAGTTTTAAGATCAAAACTGCTACTTTTAGTAATGTGGCTTCCCAGCAGTGCTTATAATACACCAAAATTAACAAGCCATTCCTTATAATAAATTAAACCATGCTGAAAATTTACATCTCCCTTAGAAAACTGCTCTGTTGCCAAGATTTAGAAAATACTGCCTTCTCTACTCAGAGTTAATGCCTCTAAAAGGGTCACCCACCAAGTAATTTTTTTTAAATCCTTTCATTCCAAGCAAGGTGATGATGCCACTAGGATGCAATAACTTACCAGGAATGAAAGAAAGGACAATAAAAGAACAAGTTCAGGATGACAGAAGATGGCAATAATGCCACTAAGATGTAAGAAGTTACTGGAAGTGAAAGAGAATGAGAAGACTCTAGTGAAGAGAAAGAACAATAAAAGAACAGGTTTCAGGAAGACAGAAGATGGCAATAATGCCACTAAAATGTAAAGGGTAACTGGAAGTGAAAGAGAATGTGAAGACTTTAATGAGGAGAAAGAACAATAAAAGAATGGGAGTCAGGAAGATGGTGTTTGATGTTACATTTAAATTTTCAAGTTCGAATGCTTATAGATTCAAATATTAAAGACCAATATTTAAGTCTGCCCAAACAAGGCAAATGTTTCTTGACTAAAATATAATAATAATAATTACAAAAATGTTGATTTTGACATTAAATAACCCAGCAAGGATCAATATATTATAAAAATCAACCAACACCACTTAACCAATCTCAATCTCCTAGAAATGGAAGAAAAATTTTGAAGTAAATCGATAAAGGCTTTATTGATTATGATGGAGAATTTATTGAAGGAAATTTATTGTTTGTTGTACTGAAGATTGTTATTTTGTAAAGAAGTTATAAAAACTGTAAAGATAAAAGACAAATCAGCAATCACAGGGCTTTAATGATGGAAAAAATATTTTAAATTGAAATATATTTTTGTGTAGTTTAGTATAAGAGATAGGATTTATGTGTAGAGTGTTTTTTTTTCTTTGACATGAATA